>JAKTSR010000069.1:0-55011 GCA_030580325.1 Sugiyamaella sp. yHKS617 | reverse complement strand
CCCGGACCCCGTTGCGCTGCGCTCGAGGAGGCCACTCGCGGTGTCGCGGAGCCGACAATGCTCGCGCAGCGAGCACAGCGGGGTCCGGGGCAGCGCCCCGGCCGCCGGAGGCGTGGTGTCAGATGTACTAACAGGGCCAGATACACATCCAACGGAGTGCTGCAGATGCTGGACAGGAATACGAAAATCAAAGACCACCCGGAGAGGTGGCAGGAGCACGACCAGGTGTTCGACGTGGTGTTCACGTGCGAAGAACGGTGCTTTGACGCGGTGTGCACGGATCTCATGAACCGCGGCGCCAAGCTCAACAGAATGGTCCATGTGATCAATGTAGATATAAAAGATAACCACGAGCAAGCCCGGGTCGGCGGCCAGGGCATCCTCGCGCTGGCGGGCCTGCTGCAGGGGTGCTCCGACCTCGACACCGAGGCCATGGATATCATCGCCGACTGGCAGGAGAAAAACAAGAACCTCCCCATTCTGTACCAGGTGTGCTACTTCTAATGTCACTATTTAATTCAACTACCTACGCGCTTCCGACGGCCGGGCGCTTCCCGGACCCGTGGTTCTTGCTGCGCGAGCGACGAGGGCTCCGCGAGTCCATCCACGTGCCTCCGGCGGCCGGGCGCTGCCCGGACCCTTGGTGCTCGCTGCGCGAGCGACGAGGGCTTCGCGGAGCCGTCAACGCTCGCGCAGCGAGCACTACGGGTCCGGGCAGCGCCCGGCCGCCGGAGGCGCTCCCCCGCCGTCAGGCCTGTTTCTTCTTCTTCTCGCGCCAGCGGGCATTGACCACGTCGGGAGCCTCGAGGAGCTCGCGCTGGGCCAGAGGTCGGTAGTTGGCGAGGGGCTTGCCGTAGCCCTGGCCGGTGTTGACGCGGGTTTTCTTCTGAAGCTGGTACTGGGAGGCAGCGGTGGGGCCGAATGTGTCGGAGTGGACGACGTCGCGGAGCGTTTCGGCCATGCAGGCTTTCATCCAGTACTCGTGCTTGAGGTTGAAGGCGCTGTTGAACAGGTTTTCGAGCGACTCGGGGCTTCTGAGGGACGTCCATTGCATGTCGTCTGGGAAGCCGCAGTCGTAGAGCACTAGGGGGTAGTCGGCCGCCATTTCGTAGACGGGCCGGCGGGGCGTTCTGCTGATGTCCAGCAGGTCGGATATGACAGATGGCTGCTCGAGCCCCTGGCCTACCAGGAACAGAATGGCAACCATGGATCGCACCTGGTGCCATAGAAATGCAGTGCCTCGTAGATTGAAGTAGTAGGCGTTTTCGTGGTTGTTCACATCACGTTCGATAGAAGACTGCAGCATCTCTCTTTCGAAGTTGGTGATTTGTTTCGAGGCGTCGACTTTACAGAAGTTTCTGAAATCGTGTTTACCCAGGAACAGCGCCGCCGCCTCCTGCATTCGCTCTATATTAAGGTCGGCGCGGGGGTAGAAATAGTACCTATAATGACGATAGGTGCAACTGAATCTGGCATCAAAGCCTGTTGGCGGCCGCAGACAGATTTCGTATGCTATGATATCGTTGGGAAGATGGTTATTGAGCATTCTCAGGTAGTCGAGCTCTCGTGAGTCGTTGGCAGGGTCTTGCTGCTCCTCCGTCGAGAGAACCGATCGCACTCGCAGCGAGATAACCTGTCTCATAGCGCTGACACCTTTATCAGTCCGCCCGCAGCGACTGAATGCACAGTCAGCTGTATCCAGCGAGGGAACTATTTTGGTTCTATGGAAGGCCTTCAGGATCTCGAGTTCGACGGTGGGCACGTCCGGAGTGGCCTGGATGGCCAGCCCGTTGTAGTTCCATCCGAGGTATGCAAATCTAATAGCCACTTTTCTGGTGGTAAATTTTGAAAAGTCCATTTCCTTTTTCTTTTTCTGCTTTGGTTGTGTCGGGGATTCACTTGATCTAGATCCATGTCCAGCCCCAGGTCCAGGTCCGAGTAAGCTGATATCTTTAGAGCCGCTTACCAGGCTGTTGGTGCCATTGCGGGAATTGACAGGTCGAGGGGATACATGCTCATACTCTGTGTTTACACTACTGTGGCCCAGTTCCAAGCTGCGAATTTTCTTGATCAGATCATCCCTGGACCAGCTCGCGTAGTCAGGAGCAGCAGTATGCTCCTGAGCCATGCTTGAATGAGTAAAAAAACGCAGTTGCTGTAGAAGAAGCAGACGCGGTCGTTCAATGGAAACAGATCTTGTCTGGAAGATTCGCGCCAGTCCAATTTGATAGCTGCGAACTGTTCTCATCAACACCAGACCTGAATCAGTAGTCAAAAGGCACCGACATGAAGAGATAAGATAACCAATTTTTCAGGTACCGTTGATCTGTGCAGAATCATGTACAAAAAAATATTTCAGCCGTCTGCCGGAATTTGTCAACGCACTTGGATGTTGGATAGGATATTGATTCGATATCGGTTGAAGATTTTACTGGACATCTCTGATATTTTTCTGGCGGCATTATGAGCGATAAATCAACCTTGTCGTCACGACGATGGGTCGACTTGAACCCCGCGCTGACGCCCTGGGTGCTGGAAGCTGTTCACAACCTAGGATTCACTCAGATGACCCCTGTGCAGGCTTCAGTGATTCCATTATTCTCGGCCAACAAAGATGTGGTTGTCGAAGCAGTTACTGGTTCAGGAAAGACTTTGTCTTTTATCATCCCTGTCATTGAGAGAGTTTTGAAACTGGACAGCCTCTTGCAAGGCGAGACCAACGCTATTATCGTCTCTCCCACTAGAGAACTGGCTGAGCAGATATATCGAGTACTGGGATCTGTGCTCGACCTTTCGCTTGGCTCGGATTCGACTGAAGAGAAGAAAAACAGAAAAAAAGCTCGTGTTATAAAGTCCCAGCTGCTGATAGGAGGTAGCACTCCTACTCATGCTGATTTAAAGATCTACCTGCAGAGAAGGCCACACATTCTGGTTGCCACACCAGGCAGGCTAGTGGAGCTCTTGAGTTCTCCTTCGGTTAGGACGAAAGCGGTAGACTGTTTGGTTTTTGATGAAGCAGATCGCTTGCTTGATCTGGGTTTCGATACTGCCATTAGTCAGATCTTGGGATACCTGCCGAAACAGAAGCGAGTGGGACTCTTCTCTGCCACTATCAGCGAAGCTGTCTCGGAAATGGTTCGAATTGGAATGCGAAACCCCGTCAAAGTAGTGGTGCGTGCTGGCAAGAGCCAGTCTAAAACTCCTACTTCGCTGGGCATCTCGTATGCAGTTGTGAAGAGCCCTAGCGATAAAATCCCACTGCTGCTCAACATCCTCCGAAAGTATCACTACAAAAAGGCAATTGTCTACTTCCCTACATGTATCAGCGTGACGTTTTTCTATTCTCTTATTACATTTTTAGAAGAGCAGCGAAGGAAAGCTCATGGAGATGACGACCCTCTACCAATGCTCTGTTCATTGCATGGCAAGCTTCCTCCAGGACCCCGTCACAAGACCCTCGAAAAATTCACAAATAGCATAGACCAAGCCATTTTACTAACGACAGACGTGGCTGCACGAGGCCTGGATATCCCTGGCGTCGACCTCGTCATTCAGCTGGACCCGCCAACCGACCCGAATGTGTTCCTTCACCGGGCTGGACGTGCTGGCCGATTAGGCAAGCAGGGCAGCGGTATCGTATTCCTGAACGCAGGTCGTGAAGAGGACTACGTTGACTTTTTAAGTGTTCGCAAAGTGCAAATGGGTGAAGAGCAGCAGAGCAAAAACTTTGAATCCGACTACAATATGACACTAGTGCGTCAGTGGATTCTGGAAGACAGGGGCCGACATGACCTGGCCCTGCGATCATACCTATCGTACATTCGATTCTACACCAAGCACACGGCAACGTCAATATTCCGACTTGCGAATCTCGATCTGGTGGAGCTTGCACGGTCATATCACCTGCTGCGCCTGCCGAAAATGCCCGAGTTGAAAGCGCTGCCTGAAGACCAACTGCCTAAAGACGGCTGGCTTGGTGAGCCCATAGACATGAACGAGTACAAGTACGCCAACGCCCAGAGAGAACAAGCGCGTCTGGATGACCTGCAGAAGCAGGAAGAGAGCAAGGCATCGAAAACAAAAGATATTGTCAAGAAGAGCAACAAAGCATGGTCCGGCAAGCTCGAGCGCAAAGAGCTCGCCTCGGAAAGGCGAGAAAAACGTAAAAACCGACAAATCGCAAAGAAAGCCGCCACCATCGGAGACGAAGCGGACGACTCGGACAGCGGCGCTGAGATGGACTGGAAAGAAGTTGTCCAGCAAAAAAAGAAGCAGAAGACGAGTAACGGCATAGCCGCCTTTGACGACTTGTAACCTAACTTCTGAGGCTTGTGCAGTGCCTCCGGCGGCCGGGGCGCGGCCCCGGACCCCGTGGTACTCCGCTTCGCGGAGCCCTGGCCACCGGGAGCGACATCCTCGAGCGCAGCGAGAGGAGCTACGGGGCCTGGGGCAGCGCCCCAGCCGGGCCGGAGGCCGGCCGCACAGCAGAGAAGAAATAAATAAATTAGCTACAAGTTAAAAGTTCCCACGCGACTGACGATGGCGTTGTAGACCAGTGAGTTGCTAAGCAGACCGTACTGGTGGGTGATAACTTTGATGGCCTCCTGGGCTCCGATGCCGCCCATGAACGAGGCCGTGTTGTAGAGCTCGCCCGCTGCGCGTTTGAGCTCGTCGGCGACTTTATTTGCCGAGTCTAAGGTATCATCCTCGTCAGAAGAGGCATAAAACTGAGCGAGCACAGCTCGGACGTCCCCTGCCAGGTCGTCTTCAGCGACGGATGACAGCCCCGGAACACGGCCCGTTCTCTCCTGAAATGCCTTGTATGCTCGGATAGCAACGTATACGGGGAGGTCTTCTTTTTCAAGAGCGCTGGGTGCGAGGGATTTGTTGCTGTATTCAAGTTGACTCGCAGGGACGACCCGGATGTATTGGGCGTTTTTGCAGAAAGTGCGAATGTACTCTTCAGGTATCTGGGATATCTTTAACGAGCCGTCGTTTTTGACCTCACGAATGATGTCCGCCAGATTAGACCTGATTTCGGCGATATCCTGCTCGGCTTTTTGTTTGTATATTTGCTGAAGTTCAATGAACCAGTCGGTGCTGGACTTCATATCTGGAAGCACACCAGTCAGTGGTAGTTGTTTATGGTTTCCATAGAATCTTCTCAGAGCAGCCACGAGAGTCCAAAATTGAGACTTGTTCACTTCAGTGTCGACTTGCTTGCTAGACAGAATGGATTGCAGGCTAGCGGGCAGCTTGTGTAGCGGTTCGGATAATTTCCAAACCGAGGCTACTGCCTCATCGTAGTTTTCGAGATCGGGAAGTGTGCTTTTATCAGATCTCGAATGAGCCAGTTTCAAGAGGAATTCCTTGAAGTCATTTCTGGCCTGATACGTCGAGGGCGCCTCGTCGTCATGGTCGGTTTTCCATTTATTGAGGGCATTGATCAGGAGGATAATATACGGGATATGGTCGACTTCTGCCGAAGTAAACTGGTTGATGTCCTCAAACTTCTCAGCGTATTTCACTAGTTCTGGCCAGGGGTTGTTAAGTCTTAAGTCGACCAGTGAGTCTGGGTGAGTCTCTACAATGTCATGGTCGCTGGGTAGACATACGCGCAAGTATCCGAAGAATCCAAATGAATCGACCACGACCAGTGGCACATCAAAATCACGCAATTGCGACTCTAGCTTCAACAACTGATTGGGGCCGACGCCCGAAGCCACCACCAAGCTGAATTGCGACAGATCCAACTCGTCATAGAGCACGTTCTGAGACACGTTTTGAGATTCGTACTGAGGTTCGTTCCGAGGTTTCTCTAGATCTTCACCTCTGACAATGGCTCGGCACCTGATATCGGGGTTCAATTCGTTCAGTAGCGGTACAACACTGAGAGACCTGCGCTTACCAATATCAGTCTCGGCATTAAGAAAGAAATTGCTCTTCACGTCCTCCTCTGTTACGAGAGAATCGTCCAAAATCGACACCTGGCCAACACCAGGCAGAATCAGGTTCTTGACCAGCTCACAGCCAGTGGCAGAGGCTCCAATCAGCAGAACATGGCTTTGCTGGATCGCTTCCTGGCCCGTACTCGACCACAATCGCAGCTGGCGGTCGTATTTCTGCTCACTACGTGATGGAATCACCGAGATAGCCTCTTTAGGAATATCAGTATGTTTGGGCACGTCTTCTCGATTATCCACTGGATCTTTGACAGGTCCGTCCACTGACTCGTCCATTGGCTCGTCCACCGCCGGAACTGGGTCCGACATCCCCTTCTTCGTAAGCAGTTTCTGTTTCTTGGATTTAAACGAATCTGGGAACTCGTCCATCCCCATCCGTTTTGTCACTTTGCTGTCTTCTGTTGCACAATGTCTGCCACTGCCTACTCAGTTCCTGGCACACTTGGATTATGAAATGAACATCTGAGATATATATGGCTAAATGATATATGCTGGTCCTGCATAACTATTGTCTTTTGTAAGGATTGTGCCCTAACCCATATTACCTCGAGGTGGATTTGGGGGGTCTCTGGTGTAAGGAAGCACCCGGTTTTTGGTATAGACGTGGTTACCATAAGTTCAGGACATGTTTAGTGTAATTAAGCTTCCAATTAAGCGAGTTTAAGCCGAATCATTACGTCCCTTAACTTCCTGTGATGCACGTGACCA
The DNA here is from genome assembly GCA_030580325.1 of Sugiyamaella sp. yHKS617. Lineage (NCBI taxonomy): Eukaryota > Fungi > Ascomycota > Dipodascomycetes > Dipodascales > Trichomonascaceae > Sugiyamaella > Sugiyamaella sp. yHKS617. Next base: position 48,340 of record JAKTSR010000069.1, on the reverse strand, counting down.
ATGCGTTTACCCCTGATATGCCTAGAACGGGAAGACCGGTACCGGGAGCAGGTGCCCGCTCTACTGTACTTTTCTACGTTTCTCCCTCTCTGCTTTGTGCATTTATCAATAGATAAGCACTGACACCCGGAGATAGTTAGCTTGTTTGGCGGCATGTTTTCGCGTGAACTTGATTTTTGGTGATATTAGCCATAGAAGCAGCAGACCGTAAGAATGTATGCGGCAGCTGAAAAGCATCCTCAGAGAGGGTTACCTGCAACTTTGAGAGCGTTCTCGGTTCCCGATAGCTCACTCCTTATACTGATCTTGACCGGGCACCGCGAGCTCGCTAAATGAGCACAACGGTGTCTGGGGTAGCTCCCCAGCGTCGCCGGAAGCGCTACCAGGACCGGGACCCTGGCACCCCTGCCGCGCTTCGCGCGCCCTAACCCGACCGCACTGCCTGCTGCTATTGCTATTTTTATGTCCAAGCCTTGTGAAGCTCTGCGACTGTTCTTTTTACGAGCGTCACGCAGCAGCGTTTATTGAATCTGAACTGGAGCAATTGGAACCGCGTCTGGAACACTGTCCCTTGTACTATTAGCATATCTCCCCTGTGTTGTGGATTGTCATTCAGCTTTGGGCGAAGCCAAGTGATAAAATCAAGAGCCCTGGTCGGAACTCAGCCATCTGACCTGATCTGATCCGAGCTGAACAAGTCATATTATTTCATTGGCATCAGTCTGCAACAAGCGAGACAAGTAAAAACTCCAAGATGAAGGCGGTGCTGATTCTGCTGACATCGCTGGTGGCAGTCTGCTGCGGACAGACCATGAATGACCTGGAAGGCACCTGGTCGTCGAAGTCCAACGCTGTGTTCACTGGACCTGGCTTCTACGACCCTGTTGACGAGCTTCTCATAGAGCCAGCTCTCCCAGGCATTAGCTACTCATTCACATCCGACGGTTTCTGGGAACAGGCCATCTACCAAGTGTCAGGCAATCGTAAGTACATCCGCAGTGCCAGCTCAGCCCTCAGGCCAGACTGGAGACTTCAGAGTTGAGACTTCCGAGTTGAGACTTCAGAGTTGAGACTTCCGAGTTGAGATTTCCGAGTTGAGACTTGAGTCTTGAGACATCAGCCTTGAGAATGCAGCCTAGCACGAGAGGGGCAGTAAACCGACTTAGACCCCGTGGCCAGGACGCTCGCGAAGCGAGCACAACGGGGTCCGGGGCCGAGCCCCGGCCGCCGGAGGCGCACCCGTCCACGCCAGTACCAACGCTAACATGCTCGCAGCCCAGGACCCCAAATGCCCATCAGGAGTGTTGCTTTTCCAACACGGTAAATACGAGATCCTGTCCAACGGATCCTTATCTCTGACACCTTTTATCGTTGACGGCAGACAGCTGGTGTCGGAGCCCTGCACCTCGGAAACTGCAAACTATATGAGATACAACCAGACCGAGTTCTTCAAGAGCTTCGATGTGCAGGTTGACGAGTACCACGGCCGGTACCGCCTGGACCTGTACCAGTTCGACGGCTCGCCGCTGCCTCCACTGTACCTGTCATACAAACCTCCCATGATGCTGCCCACTGAGACCATGAACCCGACGGGCGCCGGACAGGCCAGCTCCACCAGCACTGTACAAAAGGTCCGCCGGGCCCTCGAAAACAGAGGCAAGACCACCGCTGTGCGCAAGGACCTGCCTGACCTGAAAGTGCTCTGGTGGGTCGGCGTGTCGCTGATTTTCGTGGGGACCACTGGCTGGTACTGCTTGTAGCTTCTGCGGCATCGTATATCCAATATTTATATCATATATAGAAATGTATCAAAATCACTGTCACTATCCAGTGGGGCGGGTGCGCCTCCGGCGGCCGGGGCGCTGCCCCGGACCCCGCTGCTCCTCGAGCTTCGCTCGAGTCGGGCTACTCCATCGGGGTCTCTCTTACTGCCAGCGCTTCCCTCCACCTGCAACATCATAGCCACCCACTCCCAGAGGCCCAGCCGTCCGGACCCTCCTCGAGCAGAGCGAGAGGAGCTACGGGGTCCGGGGCAGCGCCCCGGCCGCCGGAGGCGGACCCGCCCAAACCAGGGCCAGCCCAGAAATGCGTTGTGATTTTGGATTTTCTATGCTAAACTATCAATGACCTGATTAGAAAAGGAAGAAAACAATAATAATAAGTTAGAAAACAAATGAAGCAATCGAGAGGGCCAGACACAGGGCCAGATGCATAGGACTGGCCACAGACTAGCCAGCTAGGTGCAAATAAGGGCGGAAGACGTTTATTCGTCGTCGACGGAAGGACCCTTGGAAGGAGATTGGACTTGGTTGTAGCCAGTGAAGGGGTTGGCGTTCTTCTCGGCCAGCTTTTCGTTGGCAGCCTCCTGCCATTCCTTGTTCATAGTGTGAGGTAGCGAGGGCGACGCCAGTCTGATGGTAGTGAAAATAGTAGCAGCGGCAATGACCACGGCAGCAACGCCCTTAAGGATCTTGCCAACGTCGCCAGGAGCGTGCACGGGCTTTCTGGGGCCCCAGGCGCCGTACGAGATGTACCAGGCAGCGCGCTTCTCGGCAACAGTCAGCTCGGCCCACGAGCCTTTCTGTCTCTCGGCCAGCTGAGCAACGATGTCGGAACGCTCCTCCTCACTCATGGCCTCCCAACGGCTCTCCAAGTTGACCAGGGTAGGGTTGGAGATGGCGTGGGCCTGGCGGCGGGCCACAGGGGCAGCCATACGGGCCAGAGATGGTCTAGCAACGGCGACAGATCTGAAACCACGAAGCATTCTGCTCGCTGGTTAGTTTGGGGGCCTGGGTGCGAGGTGTGCCTCCGGCGGCCGGGGCGCTGCCCCGGACCCCGCGGCTCCTCGAGCTGTGCTCGAGGAGGTCCACTCCCGGGGGCATCGGGGAGCAGCTGGAAGGAATAGGGTGGGCTGTGGGAGGCAGTCGGACGGGTATTCAGAGTTCAGAAGGTGGATGAGCATGACCGAATATGAAATATCGACAGCCGTAGGACACGACACGCAGGCCCAGCGAAAAGCCAGAGACAGAGCACGTCAAACTGGGAACATTGCAACGCGAGAAGACGACATGCCGTCATCTGCCACAAAGCCACGGCACCACGAGGCCACGAAGCCACGAAGCCACGAAGCCACGAAGCCACGAAGCCACGAAGCCACAAATCACAGACGAACAGCCCGATCAGGCATGCTGGCCACGGCTCAATCGAACAGCTATCACGTCAGCCAGTCCTTTTTCATATCTCATTTCTCATTTGATCAATCACGCAGTCTTCAGTCAACCAATCAAGGATTCCGCTAATGTTGCTCACTGCTCGCAGCTCGTGGCTCGCCTGTGCCAATATTGTGTTCCAATACTCTCTATTTTTCGGCCATTGTCCCGATAGTGCTCTGCTGTTCCAAGCCCTCACTAGTCGATGCCATTGGCTCGCTCCAACCAGCTGTTAACAGCTCGAACCCGGAGCTGGACCGCTCTCCGGCTCAGGTCACAGCTGCCAGCCTGTAAACCCGCTTCACTCATCTGCCACCATGACTTAACTTACCTTATGTTTGGTGTCCACAACAACTAAATGAGGGAAATTGTCCGGTGAGGTGAGATTAGGTGAGGTGAGTGGTGATGTGAGACGATGTTTCGGCTTCGTGAGTGGTGGTGCTGGTTATCATTTTTTTTGTATGGTCAATTCGTCGAGCTCAGATCCAGCCGCGCTCACCGGGTGCAGTGCGGAGGCCAATCAGAACAAAGCAAAAATTTCATTCTCGACTGCAGCTTCACCCCTCCATCTGCCCTCAAAATCACCTGAGGATCCGTTACCTGCATACCCGCGACCCCACACTCGCCTCAACTGCCGTCGCCGCCGGCCTCTGGGGCAGCGCCCCAGCCGGGCCGGAGGCCGGCCCCCTGTCACAGCCGAGCACGCTCGACACCGGCCGCGTAACCTTATATGGTCTGATTTCTGGAGCTGTGTAAATAAATAACAGCGGCCTCCGCTCAGGGGTAAAACCGGCCGGATCCGGGTGGCCCCAACCCTGACATATGCAGGGTCCTTTCTGCAGAGAAGACCTCCGGCAGCCGGGGCGCGGCCCCGGACTCCGTAGTGCTCGCTTCGCAAGCCCATGGCCGGCCGACAACCAGCCGACTGGGGGAGAGGTCCACTCCCGGATCGAGCAGCAGCGCCTGTCCATGTGGGGCCCTGGCTGGCCCCTTCCTTGGGCCCGGCCACGGCCACGGCTAAGGCCCATTCCGTGCCCCTTCTCAGCGCTCAGGCCAGCGGAGCAGCCGGGCTCGCGAAGCGAGCACAACGGGGTCCGGGGCCGCGCCCCGGCCGCCGGAGGCACACCCACCCTGCTCCGCTCCCCCCTCTCCCCGACGGGCCCGGGCCAGGCGACGGGTGTGGATGGCCGGAGAGGGCGAACTCAGGGGCCGCAAGGCGCTGATAACGCCAGAACATGTGATTTTGCATATGCGAGATAAGCAGCGCAGGTGGTAAATGGCGGTGATTATCCAACTCAGGCACGGTTCTCTTTTGGTTCTCTCTGGATCTCATTTCTTTCGCTTCGCAAATTGATCCAGACGGGAGATTTCACGCGTGCGGTTGGACTCGCTCGCTGGTTTTGGGACACTTAAGAATGAGCTCGGAGACGACGGGCCTGCTCAGCCGGCAGACCGGCGCGCAGCGCACTTTGTCGGACGCCGCTCCTGATAGCAGCAGCGGCAAGACCACCTCTGGCAGCGGATCAGGGCTGGATGAACAGCTGGAGACTCAGTCGGTAGGCTCGTACGAGAGCGTGTACGACAGCGAAATCGACAATGGCGTGCCATTTGACCCGGAGCACCTCCATGCTCACCGCAAGACCCTGGGTATCCCCACTGCGACCTTTCTCATGCTGAATAAGATGATCGGCACCGGCATCTTCAGCATCCCTTCGTCGGTGTACGAACTGACGGGGTCTGTTGGCTGGAGTCTTGTCTTGTGGGTTTTTGGCGGCCTGATAGCCTACTCAGGTCTCAATGTGTATCTGGAGTTTGGTGTCGAAATCCCCAAGTCCGGGTCGGAGAAGAACTATCTGGAGCGCGTGTTCCGTAAACCGAAGCACCTGGCTCTGGTGACGTTTGCTGTGTCGTATCTGTGTCTTAGTCATTCCACCAGCAATTCATATGCGTTTGGATTGTATATCCAGCTGGCAGCTGGTGTCAAGGAGACAAGCGAGACTCACACCAGGACAATCGCCGTCATTACTGTGCTGGCATGTATTCTGCTGCACGGTCTGGCGCCGCGAGCTGGCCGATATCTGTTTAATGGGCTTGGAATCTTCAAAGTGCTGGTGCTCGGAATCATCACTGTGAGCGGATTTTTGGTGCTTGTGGGCGCTATTAAACTGGACAACCCGCCTGATAATTTCACCAACATGTTCCAGAACGACGGTATGGGCGGAGACGTGTACAGCATCTCGATTGCCCTGCTGCGAGTGTTCTTCTCGTACCGGGGCTGGGACAACTGCAACACGGTTATGGGTGAGATCCGCAACCCGGCTCATACCATGAGCATTGCCGGCCCGCTGGCCATAGGACTGGTCATGTTCTTCTACTGCTTCTGCAACATTGCCTATTTTGCGGTGGTCTCGAAGCAAGAGGTCGCCGATTCCGGCGTCATTGTGGCTGGCAAGTTCTGCCAGATCATTTTCGGCGACTCGGTAGCGGCCCGCGTGCTGCCGTTCTTTATTGCTCTTTCGAACCTCGGCAACATCCTGGTTGTCAGCTACGCCGCCTCGCGCGTGACCGCCGAGCTGGCCAGACACTATCTCATTCCATTTTCGCCCATCATCTCTTCATATAAGCCATTTAACACGCCTTTTGTGGGCCTGCTAATGCATGCCGGCCTGACGGTTATCCTGCTGGTAGTGCCGCCTCCAGGACGAGTTTACGAGTTTGTGGTCGACCTGTCGACCTACCCCATCACCTTCATCTCCTTCTCCGTCACAGCCGGCCTGATATACCTCCAGTTCAACCGAGTCAAGGAGAACTGGGGCAACAAACCAGGCAGCTACCACGCCCCACTCTACCACTCCATTGCATATTTATTAACGAACCTGTTCCTCATCATCGTACCCTGGATCCCGCCTCCCTACCCCCTCAAGCCGGGCTCGTTCCCCTACTACGCGGTGCCCCTGGGCGGCGTCATCATCATCACCGTCGGCCCGCTCTACTGGCTCCACTGGCGCAAGTCCGACAACGCAGCGCGCCTCGACGCCGAAATCGAGAAGGGCCTCTACCTCCAGACCTGACATCGCTTCCCTCTATAGACTATGCATTCCTCTTCCTGCTCCACTCTGCCCGCGTGCCTCCGGCAGCTTGGGCGCTGCCGCGGACGCTCGCCTCGCTCGGGCTCAGGGCCGCGCTCTTCCTGGGCACGGGCAGGGTCGGCCTCCGGCCCGGCTGGGGCGCTGCCCCAGACCCCGTTGCTCGCTTCGCTCGTGCTAACGGCTCTGCTGTGCCTCTACAGCTCTGGCGGCGAGAACTCCCCAAACTCCGTGCTCTGGCAAGAACTCGAGATCCCTTTCTTCACGGTATCAGTTGATATGTCTTTTGAAGGCAGGGACGCCCACCGTGGCTAGACTCCATGCTTGGTTCTCATTTCTGGCGGCTCCCGGCGACTTGAACTTCCGAGTGCCAGATTCCCTCGCCGCAGCGGGGTCAACAGCCTATATGGGTCACGAGAGCTTGGCCGACATCTCCGGCGGCCGAATCCTGTCCCTGCCAGAGGTCGGCCACTCTGGGACAAGCAAGCCTAGCGGACTTCCTGGGAGAGCATGCCATTGTATTCGCTGCTCCCGTGAGTGGCCCTCCTAGAGCGAAGCCAATTGTGCTCGCTGCGCGAGAGCCATTTCCCGGGAGTGGCCTCCTCGAGCCCCGGGGTCCGGGGCAGCGCCCCGGCCGCCGGAGGCGAGACAGGGGACAGGGGTGGTGGGGAAATGCATTATATTTCGCTTGTAGCTAGCGGGAATATAGGATATTCGTAATAAATAAGCCGGAAGGACCGTTATGCTTGCAGCCAGGCGTGCTGCCAGATGTCGTGGATGCTGGGTCTGTTGCGGATGTCGCGCTCGAGGATTTTTTGGATGAGCTCGACGCACAGCTCGCTGGGCGTGTAGGGCAGGCGCAGGTCGCCTTCCATGATCTCGTCGACGTTGTAGAACGGGTTCTCCTTGTACATGATGGTGTAGAGGAGGATACCGAGTGCCCACACGTCCTGGGGCTTTCCTTCGTAGGGCATGCCACTGAGCACTTCGGGCGCGGCGTAGTCGATGGTACCTACAAACACGTCGAAAGGACCCTGCCTTGTCAGGGCGGCGCTTCCGAAATCAATGAGCTTGACGTCTCCGTGCTCGTCGACTATGATGTTCTCGTCCTTGATATCTCGGTGGATGATGCCATGCGTGTGCAGGTGGACCACGGCCGAGGCCACTTGCTTGAAAATGCTTCTACACTCTTGCACCGACATGTCGGGCCTGAGCTCGATGAGGTCGAACAGGTCGGTTCCTGGATTGCCGTGGCGCTCCATTTCGATGTGGTAGTAGAGGTCGTCTTCGAAGAAGTCGATCAGACGCACAATGTTCTTATGGGGTAATGCATTCAGATTGTTCATGATTTTGATTTCGTTGGGGATTGTTCCTAGTTTGCGGTCTCGTGTCCATGTGTCGACCAGAATGCGTTCTTTGATAACGCATTTCAGAACCACCACGTCTTTCGGCTCGACTGGATACTGCACCAGCAGCACTTTGCCGTATGCTCCTTCACCCAGTTTCTGCACCACGTTGAAGTCGCGCAGGCTCTTCTGCCTTCTCTTCGCGCCTACTTCCACAGGCGGCCGTCTGTTCGTCGTTGATAGTGCTTCCCGCACAACGGAGCTGCTCTTCCTTCTTGACTCGGTTGCTGTCTCATGACCGCGCCCGTTCTTTGCTCCGTTAGATCCGTCCTTACTCGCACCATCAGCCGGGACACCGTCGACACCGTCTACACCGTCTACACCTGGTACACCTGGTACAGCCGGTGCACCTGGTACACCGGGCTGTTCTGCTTTGGGCGTGACAAGGCTGTCTTCACTGTCCATGGGCGTGAGCGTGTTGCTCTCGGCACTAGCGCTTTCACCGCTGCCGGCAGTGCTGCTGCGACTGTTTGAAGACGAGCCGCCGCCGCTGATGGACTTCTTTTTCAGATTGGCTCTGTACTCCAGCACGTTGTCGAGAAGCGACAGCTGGGACGGGATCTCGTACTCGGAGTGAAGGCCCTGGATATCGCGCGAGTAGCTGACCCACAATGCAAAATGGGTGTTGGAAACAACTCTCAGCTGGATATCCACATGGATTTGTGATCCTTGTAGCGTCACGGCACAGATATCAGTCACTGGGTACAGTCGCGGCAAATCGCTGTCGCTGCCCTGGTCTGGGCCGACAGCAGCCACTTTGCGAAACGCCTGCTCGGGAATCACCAAACCAATAGGCAGAGGATTGCCGTCAGCGCCCAACTGATAGCTTGTAAACACTTTTTCGAGATAGCGGTTGAACTTGGGGATGATGCTGGCAATGGGACTTCCGCGGAGAACCTTGTTGCTGTCTCGGCCGTAACCGAGCAAGGTGCCGATGAAATACTCATTGTAGTCGACAATGGTGCACGAGCAGTCGATGATAACTACACCGGCCATCAGCGGCATCGAGGTGATGGAGATCTCGGCCGTGGCTTCAAAATCGTCGTACGACTTGAGCTTGGCAAAGCACGGCATGTTGGCTGAGTCGGCCTGCACAGTGTGGTACTTGTACCCAGGGAAGTCGGCGCTCCAGCGCTCCAGCGATTCGACATTGATATCACAGAGGCCGGGAATCACATCTTTCAAGGACATTTCGCGCAGCTTGCCTTCGTCCTCGGGCAGTTTCAACTGCGGGATGAAAATCCTGTAATTATCTCCTGTGATGCTCAGCAGCTTCCAGTCAGCAGTCGACACTTTGAGACAGATCTTGTCGGATATAACTTCGGTCAGCACCCAGGAAATAAACCCATGATGGCTGCGCACCCAGAAGCTGGCCAGACTGTGAATGCCGTTGGACTTGACGATGGGCAGGATGTGGCCGCATATGAATACCGACTTGGGCTGGCCGTCCCGCAGGCCGTTGTTGATAAGCGACTCCACATAGGGCCCATAATTTTGCTCTAAAATGTCGAAAATGGACCGTTTCTTCAGGTCGCCCTGCGACAGACCCAGCAGCAGGCACGCCATGTCGTTGGCAGAAAGGATTTTATAAGGACTTTTGAACTCGGTCGTGAACACCGAGTAGCTGGACGCGTACTTAGACGAAATGGGCTGCACCGGCGTGATATTGACGGAGCTGCTGTTGCCCTGGGCCTGTGACGATGACGGCAGCATGGCCAGGTTAAGCGTCGACACCGAGTTTGTGATAGATGCAAAGTTGACCGACGAGTGGCCCCGTTGAAACACCATTGGCCGTGGCATGTCAATGTACGCCATCGACAAGGCGCTCAGCAGCTGGGTCTGCAGTTGCGGCGACGACGCGTCCGACAGCCCCATCACTCGCTTCCTCTTCGACGACTCTAAATCCAGTGCTGTCGTGATGTCGCTGCTGCCACTCGTCGCATAGATGCTGCTGCCGGTAGCGTCGCCAACACCACCACCACCACGAACGCCGCCAATGCTGCCAACACCGCTAACACCGCCAAAACCTCCAGCAAGGCCGACGCTGCCAACGCCGACACCACTGATAGTGCCAGCAAGGCCACCTATCGACCCAGTGGTGTTCACAACGGGGCTGCCCTGCAGAATAAGCGGCGGATTCGACACGGACCGAGGCATGGCGTTGCCCCAGCTGCCACCATTACGAGAATCGTCATTTCCCGGCAACAGCTCGGCTGCCTCGTCCAGCAGAGCGGCAAAAGCGTCCAAATGCTCATTGACGACATTGCTGTTCAGCTGGCCGCCATTGGCCGCGCTCTTGAAGGACGAGCTTGTGAGATTGCCCAGAATCGACAGCGTCGCCGTCGACGCCGAGCCATGCAAGCTGCCAAACGCCTGATCGGCCATCAGCAGCTGGTTCAGCGAGAGAATATTCGGCTGTTTCTGGGTCGAATGCTGCTGTTGCTGCTGCTGGAACCCCGCGAGCGCCTGGTTGTGCGCCTGGTTGTCTATCAGCGTCTTGCGCAGCTCGCTCAGCATAGCCGGGTTCGACTTCAGGATCTTAATCGACCGCTTCAGGCCCTTCAACCGCATGCTCAGCGCCCGGTTGGCGTCGTACGCGTACGAAAACGAGTGCAGCGACTCGGACGCAAACGACAGAATCACCTCGCTCGACACCCCGCCTCCATCACTGCTCCGAGTTAGTGCCCGTCCCGTCCTACACCCACCGATTGGGCCACGCGCCCCGGCTGCCGGAGGCGCCCCACGCCCAAAAAGTACTCACCTGGTGTTGCTGGTGCGCCGGGACTCGGCCGCGGACCGGCGTCTGTTGTCGGCCGCGTAGGAGCTGCGCCGCGAGACCGGAGAGCCCAGGCCCTCGCTGTCCTCGTCGCTCGAGTCGTCGCCATAGTTGAGCCGGAAAGACGGTCGCTTGCCGACACGGCGCGGCAGGCTGTTCGAGGCATAGTCGGACATGTCGCACGGGCGTGTTCTACCGCTCTGTTAGTACAGCTCAAACGACTCGCAGCGTCCAGGCTCCCCGCCCGGACCCGGCAAACAGCTCCCGGGAGTGGCGCTCCGCGAAGCGGAGCACAGCGGGGTCCGGGGCAGCGCGCCGGTCGCCGGAGGCATCTCCGGGCCCGCGTGCGCTACTGACGTACTCGACTGCCAGGCCCGCCAGGGGGAGAGACGGTGCGGTGGATCGTGAATGGGCGAGGCCAGATCAGTCTGTCCGGGCGAGGTCGACGGTTGTTGGGTGCCAGTCGAGGGAGCACCGTGGGTGCGTACGTACGTCGGAATCAGTCACTCAGCGTCAGCGAGCGCGTCAGTTGGTCGGCCGGTCAGTCAGTCGGTCAGTCGGGGCCAGAAGCCAGGTGCGACCAGAACGAAGCGGAGCAAAGCGAAGGGAAAGGAAACGAAACGAGGCCGGAGAAGACGAGACGAAGCAAAACAAGCCAAAAACAAGCCAAAAACAAGCGGGGACGGGTGGCCGCGAGATCAGAAAATGCGTGGCAAAACAGACCACCAGCAGAGGAACGGAAACAACAGCAGCGGCGGATGACAGACACCCAAAACGCAGAAACCAAGCGAAGGATATGGCAGCGGTCGCAAGCACAGCAGTTGAAAACAGGCTCAGGCTTGGGCGGCAGCCAGGATCCAAGGTCGGCGGTCGGCGGTAAGCAGTAGGTAGTCGGTAGTAGGTCGGTCGGCTGGTTCAGAATTGGGGCCGCGGATGCGAGCTGGGCAGACTGGGCGGGCTGGACTTCGGACTGCTCAGCAACGGCTTGGAGATGAATGGGTATTATTTCTGTTGACTGGAAAGATTAAAAATCTGATCACTGGATTCTGCAGCTCTGATGCTGGCTGCTGCTGCTGCTGCTGTAGCTCGCTGCTGAGACCCCGCTTTGCTTTTTCTGCACCGCTCGTTATAAACATCGGTCAATCAGTGGGTCAATCAGTCAATGAATAAGTCAATATAAGTCAATCAATCAATCAATCAATGGATCAATCAAGCAATCAATCAATCAATCAATCAATCAATCAATCAATCAATCGATCCAAGGCATTATAAGCAGGGCTGGCAGGCGTGCCCGGCCGGTCCTAGGCTCGCACCCGCTGGGACCCCGCCGCCGTCCTGCCCTGGGCTTGTACATTCTCTATACATGCGACCGCCATAGCTGTAGCCGGCCCCAACCAGCCCAGCGACGGTGCCTGCAGTCCAGTGCCGATGCTTGCAGGCCAGAAGCTCACCCGGCAGCACCAGAGGCACAGAGTCTCGCAGCAGGCCCACAGCTCCACCGGCCGCTCCACCCACTCCACCGCTCCACGGACAACTTGCTTGCCCAGCTTGAGCTGAGCTGCTACAGCTCTGTATGCCATGTCTAGAGCTGTCCCGGCTGCGTCCCAGCGTCCAGCTGGCATGCTCGACGCGCGGCCGAAGGTTTCAGGTGGGTCGGCCAACTGTCGCAGCAGCGAGGGCGGCTGGGCGTCGCGTGACACTGAAACATGCACGGTCTGGCCGCCGGGGACATGGAGAACGAAGCCGAGATGTGCCTCCGGCGGCCGGGCTCTGCCCGGATCCGTTGTGCTCGCTTCGCGAGCGTCGCGGTGCGCGGGTCGCTGACCTCTGTACCCTCATAATTGGTTCCGTGGCCCATGGCCCGTTGCCGACCGTGCCACGCACGCCCATGCATCCAGAGGACCCGGCTGCTCTGCGCGTTCGAGGTGGACGAGCCTCCCGCGCCACCCATGGCTACGCTCACTGCGCTCGAGGAGGGAGACGTTCGGGGAGAAGCCCCTCGGGACCCACGCTCCGCGAAGCGGAGCACAACGGGGTCCGGGGCCGCGCCCCGGCCGCCGGAGGCGCACCGCACCACCCTAGGATCGTTTTCTGCCCTGCTGCAGAGAAGGTTCCTGGCCATGCGCCGAAGGTTAATCTGCACTGCAGCTGCCCTGAGTGGGTCGCGCGCCAGACTACCCCCACTCTGGGCCGGATAAATTAGCAGCTCAGCTCGTGGCGCTGCCCTTACCCCGCTGAGCTCGTTTCGCCAGCGCCCTCCCTGAGAATGGCTTCCCCGAGCGCAGCGAGAGGAGCAGCGGAGTCCGGGGCAGCGCCCCGGCCGCCGGAGGCATCTTGAATCCGATCGGCACTGTTCCTCCCTCGAACGGTACGGGTCGAAGACCCTGCATCCGTGCAGAGGACGCGTCGGGTGCCGTCTGCCGGGCTACTGCTCCGCTTGCTGGGTGGGTGTGCCTCCAGCGGCCGGGGCGCTGCCCCGGTCCACGCTGCTCCTCTCGCTGCATTCGAGGAGGCCATTTCCGGGAGTCGCGCTCGCGAAGCGAGCACAGCGGGAGCTGGAGGCGCACCAGCCCCCTGCTGGGCTGGGGTCAGCTCAAAAGCGGAGCCAACGACCTCCTCTGCGCAGCGAGGGGGGCAGTGGGGTCCGAGCCAGCGCCTCGGACGCCGAGGCGCTCCAAGTCCCCCGGCCGGGCAGGTCGAGGAGATCGAGGGGGGAGCTTGCCGGCTGATTTAGCCGGAGCGCGGGGCCGCCAGAGGAGGAGTTCATGCAGGTGCATGGAGGAGGTCAGAGGGTTGGGTGGGATCACATGTTTGGGGTCATGTTTACTCCACTTTTTGGCACGTTGAGCAGTGCTTCCTCATTCACACAGCATTCAGACAGCGCAATCGCACAGCAATTGACCTGTCTACACTGAGAAACCGGACTGTGACTTCCATATTCGTCGGTCGCACTCGCCATTGCGCTTTTCACACCCGCAGCTGTCCATCCCAGCATTAACTTTTCAGCCCCAATTGGTAGGTTCACCGCCCTGGTCTGTACGCCGGTTCACAACCTCCTCTCGCTGCCACTCGAGGAGGGGTGGGTTCGCTGAGATCCCAGTCTTTCGCGGAGCCTCCAGCCCTCTTCGAGCGCAGCGAGAAGAGCAGCGGGGTCCGGGGCAGCGCCCCGGCCGCCGGAGGCATCCTGCCTCTCGCGGAGCCTCCGGCCTCTCTCGCTTCGCTCGAATAGCACGAGGTCCGGGCAGCGCCCCGGCCGCCGGAGGCATTGCGCCAGCCCCCGGCCAGGACAGGACGGGACAGGAAGAGAGGAGGATCTAACGGGTATAGACAATGACGGTTGTGGCCACGCAGGTTTTCGAGGGCCAGAAGCCCGGCACGTCGGGGCTGCGTAAGAAGGTGACGGTGTTCCAGCAGCCCCATTACACGGAGAACTTTGTGCAGGCCATTTTGTCGTCGATTCCCGAGGGCAGCGAGGGCGCCACGCTTGTGGTGGGCGGCGACGGCCGGTTCTACAACAAGGAGGTGATCCAGATCATCAGCGAGATCAGTGCTGCCAATGGCGTCAAGAAGCTCATTATTGGCCAGAATGGACTGCTCAGCACCCCAGCTGCATCGCATGTCATTCGCAAGAGAAAGGCCACGGGTGGAATTATTCTCACGGCCTCTCACAACCCCGGTGGACCCACCAATGACTTCGGCATCAAGTACAACCTGGCCAACGGCGGACCTGCTCCCGAGTCGGTCACCGATAAGATCTACGAGGTCACCAAGACCATTTCCCACTACAAGAGCCTCAAGGGCCCTGAGTTTGCCCAGGTGGATCTGTCGCATGTCGGTACGACCTCTTACGGTCCTTTAGAGGTCGAGATCATCGACACCGTTGAGGACTACTTGCTTCTTGTCAAGGAGATCTTCGACTTTGATCTCATCAAGTCGTTTTTGAAAGCCACTCCTGAGTTCACCATTCTGTTTGATGCCCTCAATGGCATCACCGGCCCTTATGGAAAAGCTATCTTTATCGACGAGCTGGGACTCGCCCCTAGCTCTATTCAGAATGCGGTTCCTAAGACCGACTTTGGCGGCTTGCACCCGGATCCCAACTTGACTTATGCCCACACTCTGGTGGAGCGAGTGGACAAGGAAAAGACTCCGTTTGGTGCTGCTAGTGACGGTGACGGCGACCGCAACATGATCTATGGCGCCAACTCGTTTGTTTCTCCTGGCGACTCGGTCGCTATCATTGCTCACCATGCCGACAAGATCCCCTACTTCCGAGACGGCGGCGTCAATGGCCTTGCCAGAAGCATGCCCACTTCTGGAGCCATTGATCTAGTAGCTAAGGCCAAGGGCCTCAAGTGCTACGAAGTGCCTACTGGCTGGAAGTTCTTCACTGCCCTGTTTGATTCCAAGCAGCTGTCCATCTGCGGTGAGGAGTCTTTCGGCACTGGATCCGACCACATCAGAGAGAAAGACGGGCTGTGGGCCATTGTCGCCTGGCTCAACATCATTGCCGGCGTTGCAAAGGAAGACCCGTCCAAGGCCAGTATCGCCGCTATCCAGACCGATTTCTGGAACACCTACGGCCGTACCTTCTTTACGCGCTACGACTACGAGAATGTGTCGTCCGAGGGCGCCGCCAAGGTCGTGGCCAACCTAAAGGCCCACATCGAGTCATCCTCGTTCATCGGATCCAAGATCGACGACCTCAAGGTCACCGAGGCCGGCGATTTCTCCTACACCGATCTTGACGGCTCCGTGTCCAAGAACCAGGGCCTCTACGTCAAGTTCAAGGGCGGCTCGCGTATCGTGGTGCGACTCTCGGGAACCGGCTCCTCCGGCGCCACGATCCGCCTCTACATCGAACGCTTCGAGGCCGACAAGTCCCTCTTCAAGCTCGACGCCCAGGAGTACCTCAAAGACACCATCTCCAGCGCCGTCAAGTTCCTCAAGCTCAAGGAGTTTGTCGACCGCGAGGAGCCCGATGTGCGCACCTAAACTGTGTAAGCGAATCCAGTGTATTTCCGTCTCGTACACCGAGCTGTGCGCCTCCGGCGGCCGGGGCGCTGCCCCGGACCCCGTTGCTCTTCTCGCTGCGCTCAAAGAGGGTGGAGGCTCCGCGGGACTGCGGGGAGAAGTCTATGTCACCTATAATCTGGGAAATGTGTAAAACCGCGCCTATCTCGGGGAAAAGAGCGACGATGAAGGGTGCCCGGCAGTATCCCGGCCGCCGGAGACAACCCTGTTTCTCGCGGAACCTCCAGCCCTCTTAGAGCGCACCGAGAAGAGCAACGGGTCCAGGACCGCGCCCCGGCCGCCGGAGGCATCTTCAGCTCTCGCGGGGCTTCCTACTACTTTCTTCTGCGACACTTTAACTGCATAATTAAAGCACTGCTTGAAAACTTCCATCAGATGTTCTCCATGTGATTAGACTTGTCAGATTGCTCACTGGTTGGCAAAGGTCTGAAATCACAGATTACGAGCTGACGAGCCCAAGACTAGATGTATAGGACGTCATATTTTATAGCTATAGGCCTGTTTTCTGGTGGTTGTGTGCTCCTATCAAGAGCTTTTTATGCCTAGCGAAATAATCTAATTTTATCAACAACCATTTGTAATATTCTTAAAAGGCACAGATTCATTCACCTTATGTTTCTTGAACATGCTCTAGGTTCTTCCACCTCTTCCGTTTTCTGGATTCCTCCCGTTCGTTAGATTGCTCTCGACAACTAATCACACACCGTCGTTCCACTGTCAATTTCATAGACTTCTTTCGTTAGCCCATCGACTTATAACGCGCGATGAAACAGCTGATAAGATTCCCATAAACGGGTGCTTCACTATAAATAAGCTCTCCTGCAGGGCTCGCCAGGTTTACCACACAGTAGAAAGAGAACATCTACAAAATCCAGAATTCCAAATGTTCCGAAGCTGTTGACTCACATCTAACAATGTCAATTCCATCGAATGAGCAGCCTATGTAGCATGTCAAGTTCTTCTGATGGCCACTTTACCTGTTCGTTACAAAGGAGGAGGAGGAGCTGCTAGAAGCTAAGAGGTTCCAAATTGCCCCAAAGGCTGCCCTGTACAAATGGGATCCAGCTCATGGGAGAGACAGCGCTCCGCAGAGCAGAGCACTCGGGCAAGGAGCGCCAGGGAACCTTTATCCTTCGTCGAGCGCCGCGGGGTCCGGGTCAGGCCACAGCCGCCGGAGGCGCAGAGGTCATCAATCTGACGGTAAGGAGCACTTTAGTCTACAACAGACAAACTCCTTGTGAGATAGTCCGCCCCTCGCGGAGTTTTATCCCTCTTCGAGCACAGCGCGAAGAACGGGTCCGGGGTAGTACCCCCCGTAAGGGAAAACGAACAGTAGGAAGCAGTTTAGTAATAAATCTTAAAGCGATATCATAAGGCGAGTCAGCTGAGGAGGTCTTCGAGCTTGATGTCGGTGTCGGTGGCCACGCGTTTGGAGTTTTCTTGCTCAAGCTTGGCTTTCTGGTTGGAGGCTCGCTTGGTTTCCACAGGCTTGATATCGAAGAGCTCGCGCAGCCGGTCGATAGTGGGCTTTAGTTTTTCCAGGTTGCCGGGTGGAGGGTGTGAGTACTTGACCAGCTCGGGCCAGACAGGGGGCACGTAGTTTTCTTCTCCTGTCATTGCCGCTGTCTTGATAGCATATTGGAGGCGGTGGATGACAGGATTGTAGATGTCTTCGCTGCTCATGTACTCGGTGGGGTCCCCGTCTTCGTCGGGCTCGCCTGCCTTCTCCAGATTCATTCCGTCAATAAGATTCAACATTAGGTCGTTCATCTCCTTTGTTGGTTCGCGGTTTATACGCTGGGGATTGTCGGGAGGAAGTACCTTGCCAGACTTGGATCTTATTTCCAGTAAGCTGGGGAACTGGAACTGCCGGTAGTCCTGCGATAGTGGCAGGACATTCAGAATCAGCGCCTTGAAATCGTCGTCAAAATAAGGTGAGAGCATCACCATCTGTGCACCCCTTCCGGCTTTGGCCACATACCGTGCAATGGCCACCCGTTTCTGAAAGTGCAAACTCAGGATCAGCGATGACATGGCAAGCTGCTCTTTTTTCCCAGCGTCTTTAGAAGCCACAACATAGTCGGCCCCATCCATGAGAAACCACCGCTTGACATCATCGCTGCTGCAAAACCCATATATCGCAATTTCAGCGCTGTTTCCCTCGTTGATCGTATCAATCTCTCTCTTGGTCTCGCTGTCAAAGGTAACAATTTCCGACCCGAACCGGTATCCTTTCGGGCACGAGTCGCGGTCTAAGATGATTCTGTTATCGACGTCACTAGGCTCGCCGCCTGGATTTCCCCCTCGTTCCACATAGTAGTCTCGATGGTAGCTGACCTTCACCTTCTTTTCGTTAAACTCGTCATCATCATCGTTGTCGCCATCGGGTCGGCCACGTTTCACAATAACCGACGTCGCGTGCGGTACCATGGCTCGTCGTGTGCACGGATACTTTGAAACAGGAATGGCGATTGTATTTTCGGGGTCAATATTAGCGCCAGCAGGGCTGTCGCTAGTCGGACCCAAGTGAAGGAAGCCCTTGAACTGGTTGACTGGGCCAACGGGGCGCACAACCGGCTTGTCGACGTAATAAACAGCCTCCTCAAACGGTGCTACGATATACGGATCCTCGGGCCCACCTTCGCTTTGCGGGAAGTATTTCGTAGCAATGTCGTCGAACTCCTTGAAATTCGCACCTCTCAACTCATTCTCAAATGTTGAAAACCCTTTATTATCGTCTTTGGTGCCTATCAGCAGCACTCGCAGGTCGATGATGCTCAAGCGCTGTGCCAGGCCACGGAACTTTTTGAAGTCCATCTCTCCCGTGCCATTCGTGACAACATATATAGACCTCTTGTACTTTAATTTTTTTGTTTTGTCATTAATCATCTCGATTGCCTCGTCAATTGCATCCAGAACTTTTATCAACCGGTTAGACACTAGACGCTAGTCGACTCCACCTCTACGACTAATCACTATATATCCAGTTGTATCGCCCTTCCTCCTGCTCTACACAGCAAAGAAACTTACCATCGCCTTCTGTGCCCGCATGTTGGCGGACTTTCCTGACGAGCTTTCTCAGATCCGATGCCTCAAACCTGCCCTGTTAGATCTCCCTGGAGCCTCTCTACGGGCTCCTAGCAAACTCACTTCTGAATAGGAAAAAACGGCGTCACGTATTTGCTCCTATACTCCACATCTAATTCTGTCAGTCACGGCTCTCAGCTCTGCCTCCACGTGCGCCTTCACGCCAGTATTGGCGGGGATGCCTCCGGCGGCCGGGGCGCTGCCCCAGACCCCGTGGCTCCTCTTCGCTGCGCTCGAGGAGGGTCAATCCGCCGGGCCACTGAGAGCAGCGCTCGCGAAGCGAGCACAGCGGGGTCCGGGGCAGCGCCCCGGCCGCCGGAGGCACCTCCCCCTCGCACTCTGGGGCAGACGCCCCGGCGCTTCCCTGGACCCCGGGGCTCCTCTTCGCTGGGATCGGGGACCAGTCCGTCGGGCCACTGGGAGCACGCTCGCGAAGCGAGCACAGCGGGGTCTGGGGCGCACCTCCCCAGGCACTCTGGGGTCCGGCGAGCAGCCCCGTTCCTTTTCTAGGCTCGCTTGCTGGTCAATCCGGTTTGTCTGAGAACCGGGGGAGCGGGGACGGAGAACTTACCCTTGGTTCTGGCACCAATCACGCCGACCATGTCCATCTTGCGTCCGCTGAGGATCTGAATTGTTAGCATCAGCAATGAGCCCTCATCACGGGAATTTATCCTACCTTGTCTCCTATGGTCTTGTTGATCCATGTCAGGGCCCACTCCACGTCGGTGAGCTCGCGGCCGCCATGTGCGGTCTGCATGCTCTGGCCAACATCCAGCACAAAAACGGTGGCCTATGCAGTGTTAGAAATGTGTTTTGTTCATTGTGATTGCGAATTGTCGGAACGGTACTCACCTCCTTCGACGACATTGTTTGGCTACGTATTCTGGGAGGCGATGCGAACGCGAGTGTTTCGTGATCCTTAATGATATGCAATGCACCATTAAATTGGACTGCAGGGCTGACCTCAGTTATCATCCATCCATTGTATCTATCTATCTCTCTATCTATCAATAAATACATGTGCAAATATACGAGGAAACAAGGCAGAGGAAGATGTCTCGCAAAGCAGCTCCAATATGAAACTGATCATGATCATGAAGAGAATATAAAGTCACAGCAATCAGGTTGATATGCACATATTATCATGATGGGCCTTGTATTCATACTGTCCACAACAGCATCAGTATCAGCACTGATACATTATCCATCAACGAGCTCTGATTCAGCCGGGAACTGTAGAGGATGTTCCTAGGGTCTCAATATATATATCGGAAATTTGGCGCTTTAGCAGTGATCCGTGCTGGAGTTGGCTTAATGCTTTCCGGAAACAGTGAAGAGCCCCGATAAAATCGCCTTGGGCTCGAAATGAGCAGCTACGATCATATCTTGAGTATAGCAAGATTTCCCGTCCGATCAATCATATTTAAGCCTCAAAGAGCCTTGACAAGTAATGTTGTGGGAGACCAAACGTGAACAGAAGGTGTTGTAGCTAACCTTTTGCTTTTGCTACTCGATGCGCCGTCCCCAGCGAGTCTGGCGATGAGTCTTATACGTTCGGCCCCATTTGGCCAGAGACGAACTGGTGATTTGTACAAGCAAGCTTTATAAAGCTGTAAATAATAGCAGAGGCTGCTGCAACAACATCAATTGGCCTGCGTCATTAGTTCCGGCCAGTGTGGGAGACCAAATCCGTTCGTTCTTGCGCGGGCTTTTGCTAGTTACTGGATTCATGCCGTTCCGCCGATACTCGTAAGACTTCTCACAAATGAAAGACTGACTCGCCCAGTGCAGATGTATTTTCTCTGTTCGCTTCATTAATTATCAGGTCTACTCTTTGTGGAACTATGGCAGTGAAGGGACTGAGTGAAAAGGAGGATCAGCAGTTGAGAGGTGAATTTAAAGTTGCCCTTCTGCCCCTTCTGCTTTGCCGTGCTGTTATCAGCCTGATGATTATTGAAGCGTTGATCATAATATCCACTTTCATGACGCTCACTCGACGGCTACCTCCCGGTGAGTCCACTGTTAGCCCTTGCCACTTCTTCCCGGCATCCAACTCGAGCGCAGCGAGAGTTGCGACGGGGTCTGGGGCAGAGCCCCAGCCGCCGGAGGCTGGCCCTCTCTCTTAGTGTTCCCTCAAAAATAAATAAATTCCAATATGCACAGTATGGATTAATGCCGAATCATGTTTTTTTGCTGGCAGATGAGTCGTTATTGATGTCATTGTCTTCGCGGGGCTCGAGCGAACGCTTACGCAGCTCAGCATAGCGCGCCTCGGCTTCGGGCTTGAGTTTCAGAGGCTGGATGGGCCTGAACCGCACGTTGAACTTGCGTTCGATAGGTTTGCCATTCTCGTCGACTTCGTTCGGGTCGTCCAGGCGCTGGATGATCTGGTAGTCTGAAAACATATAAAGTGAACCAGCGCCTCCTAGCAGGCAGCCCAGCGCAATGGCTATAGCT
The DNA here is from genome assembly GCA_030580325.1 of Sugiyamaella sp. yHKS617. Lineage (NCBI taxonomy): Eukaryota > Fungi > Ascomycota > Dipodascomycetes > Dipodascales > Trichomonascaceae > Sugiyamaella > Sugiyamaella sp. yHKS617. The sequence goes on along the minus strand of JAKTSR010000069.1, from coordinate 27,285 downwards.
CTGCCAGTCTGTGTAGGGTCTCCAGGCATTGTTAAGGATATGTGTTAAGAATACGAGCCAGAATGGGTACTCAGGTACTCAGTCTCAGAGGATCGATAAAGATGCTCAGTGTGTCTCCTCTCAGGGGTGAAGATCTTGTACTAGAGGGAAATATTTCCAGCCCTGCATCCGCTATATCAGGTGCAGCATTGCCCCGCACGTACAGCCGAAACCGACGACATCATATAATAATGCGCAGGTCAGAAACATGGAAGAAACAATAGTATTGATTATACAATGTCAGAAACAAGTGACGAGCGAAATTCGGTCCATGCTGAGCCGCAGAACCAGCAGCCCGTCTTTAAGATGTGGTGCTACAAGCGCTATGAGAAATTTGCAAGTCTCACCTTCAAACAGCGAGTTATTTACACGATAGCAACTTTATTAATAACATTCTCGTTTGTATCCGTCCTAGTGGCGGTAGGGATAGACTACAATAAGAAGCACCGAACGATGTAAGCATACGCAACACAAATGGTGTCATAAGATGAAGTAGAATTGACTCCGGGGCTTCAAGTTTTCATGCTTCCTGGCTCGTCGCCAGTGTCTCTGATCTCTCCACATGTCTATCGATAAATTCCTGATTCCCAGCACTACCTACTCGGTAGTTATGCATTTTCACAATGAACACCGACATTGTGTAAGAATCGTGTCCTGGGACATGCGCCTATTGGAGCAATGGACATCATTGACGCGGCTCTCGTTTTCCTCTCTCCTCCCGGAGATAACAACTGGAAGATTAGATAACAATTGAAAGATTAGCAGAATTGAAAGACTGGGCCAGTTGTGGGAAACATTCTGAGCCGCTTTCTGACCTGACACAAAGAGAGGTTGCCTGACAGGGCTCCTCTAGCCCGTGCAAGCTAGCTATGAAGCCGCTCGCGGAGCTACAGAACGGGGTGTGCTCTGTTCCCATGTACCATGGACAAATAAACGAATAATATAAAAGTGCAAATCAATAGCATTGGAATGATCCATGGATCCATTTATGAACTTATCTGTTTATCAATCATTTATTAGTATATATTTTCTATAGCGTGCACTGCAGCCGTTTGTAGCTGCATCGCAACAGTCGTATTTCGTAACCTCCTAAATCAGCCGCCAACTGCCTGACTTACTGATCTGTATACATATATACGCTACAGATTCGTAAATCCGAATCGCTGACAGGGCCTGTACCATTTACTGCTCTGAACTCGACCACATTGCATAGCATCCACCCCAGCCATTGACTGCTTTCCGTCACTGAACAACTTCCGGTGCTGGCTATTCTCTTCACTGATCTCAACTGACATTCGCTATTTGCCCTCAGCTCTCTCTTCTATACAGAGGTACCGTCGCATTCACACTTAATCATGTCCGGTGCGCTACCCAAGCGGATCATTAAAGTAAGCTACCATCACTTCCTCGCGCGACCAGATACGACCGCAGATGGTGTCTCAAACTGCTCTTTTCTCTGGTCTGCTCGGCTCTGTGGTGTGCACCTATGCCTAACGAGTACTAACATGACGGACAGGAGACCGAGAGGCTCATGACGGACCCTGTGGCCGGCATCTCGGCCAAGCCCCACGACGACAACCTCAGATACTTCGACGTGACGGTAGACGGCCCCAGCCAGAGTCCCTACGAGGGCGGCCGCTTCAACCTCGAGCTATTTCTCCCTGAAGATTATCCAAGTATGTTTGTCCTGGCCATGCCTGCCGGTGTGTTCCCCGCGCCTCCGGCGGCTGGCTCCGCCCATACCGGGTCATGCTCGCGCAGCGAGCTCGCTTCTCGGGACACACCCGAGCGCTGCGAGCCACGGGATCTGGGGCAGCGCCCCAGCTGCCGGAGGCCCGGAGTAATCCAGACGACGCAGTCTACAGATCTGAAACAGTGCCTGCTTTGATATGATACTAACAGCCCACAGTGGAAGCGCCCAAGATCCGGTTCCTGACCAAGATTTACCACCCCAATATCGACCGTCTGGGCCGCATCTGCTTAGATGTGCTCAAGTGTAAGTACTCTCGATCCCCAGCCCGCCGAACCGGGGATGCATTCGCGGAGCCAGCGCCCTAGGGCCCTCCTCGAGCGGCAGCGAGAGGAAACACGGGGTCCGGGGCAGCGCCCCGGCCGCCGGAGGCACCTGTCTTTTGCACCTGTCCCCAGCGGACGACTAACATGCGAACAGCCAACTGGTCGCCCGCGCTGCAGATTCGCACCATTCTGCTGTCCATCCAGGCGCTACTCGGTGCGCCCAACCCCGACGACCCGCTCGCCAACGATGTCGCTCAGAACTGGAAGGAGGACGAGCCCAAGGCCATCGCCACCGCCAAAGAGTGGACCCTCAAGTACGCCTCCATCAAGGAGTAGCTCTTGATATACTGCCATCTGTAGGAGATTTACGTGTGTTGTAGCAGTCCGCGCCCTCGCTCGGCTCCAGGCTTGGCCCGACCGCCTCCGGCGGCCAGTGCGCAGCCCCGGACCCTTGGCTCCTCGAGCAGAGCTCGAGGAAGGGACCCCTCGGGCTCGCTCCCAGGACTGGCTGGGATGCCTCCGGCGGCCGGGGCGCTGCCCCGAACCCCGTTGCTCTTCGAGGTCTGCTCGAGGAGGGCGTCCCCTCGGGAGTTAGGCTCCACGAAGCGGGTCTGGGGCAGCGAACCGGCCGTTGAGCGAAGGGACGGGACGGGAGTGGTTCTGGCTGCCGGTTCGCATGCTGCTTGTGGTCGCGGCCGCGAAATGCCCGAAATCAAGCTCAGAGATGCCCACCTCTCTCTTCCCGTATGCCCGAGCTGTTGAAACTGGTGAGACATGGGCACGCTGATAATGTACCCCGCTGTACCCCGCTGTTCCCCGCCTGTCATCCGGCCGTGGGGCCGTGTAAGCGGTAACGGACACTTTTTACAGGGTCCTCGCGGAGCTTCTGCAGGAAAGGCCAAGGAATTGAGCACACGACCGTTTCTAGGTCGTCGTGCCGCCGGCAGGTGTGGGGTCGGCTCCAGCTGCCGGGGCGCCGCCCCGGAGCCTGGCTAACCCAGGAACCTTCTCAGAGTTGGCCCTCTCGAGCGCAGCGAGAGGAGCCACGGGGTCCGGGGCAGCGCCACGGCCGCCGGAGGTATCCCAGCCACTATGCGGTGCCCCCTCTTCAGGTTGACCAGTCTCGGCCAGATCGCCCTGTCGATTGCATTGCAAGATTTTCCGGCCATCTGCAGAAGAATGTCTCGAAGCGACGATGATTGACGGTGCCCACTTCGCGACCCCCGCCCGCCAGCTGCTCTGACTAGCAAGTCTGCCCTGGCTCGAAATGGCTCTGGCCGGCGGGCCCTGGCCGGCCCTTAGTGACAGCTGGAGCCTGGCCGAAGTAACATGGAGAGCCTGAGGGGCTATCCTGGTTTGTGGGTCTGGTTCTGAGCCGACTTGCTGGAGCTTGCTTGTTCGGAGGACTACCGGACGCAGGTTGCTGGTTTTCGAAAATTCTGCTGTAAAACACTAAATGACTAACTAGGATATGGTACCGCGTGCGGTATATGACCAGCTAGATCCAGCCAGAGCTGTACGCGTGGTTGATCCCGCTGTATAGCTGGGGAGCTGGGGAGCTGGGGAGCGATCCTTGAACTGGCTGATAAGTTCGGAAATGTGGATATGACCCGGATAGAGTTGCAGTTGCAGTTTCAGATAGAGTTCCCGATAGTGATAGCGATGAAAATGTGGATAGATATCGAAGTGCTAACAGCTAGCGAGCGAAGAAAAGAGATGCAGCAATGCTCGGAACAGAAACAGCACTGACGAGCTCAGAATGTAGTCTCGCTACTTCTACGTCACGATCTACGACATTGCACTGACTTGTCTCGCCCAAGTCCTTTCCTGGCTGTATCTGTAGTTGCTTTTTGCGACAGAGTAAGTTTAAGAGAGATATGAAATCAAATGAAGCAAATCAATGATAGACTCACATTACTTTTTGCTCTCTTTCATTTTACATTTGATCCGGTCTGATAAAAGCGATTATATAAATATATAGATAGTGCTCAGATGATAAACATTTCGCAGTCAAGTCATGTACCCCGGATACCGATCTATCGCACTCGATATCCGCCATGTCTAAAGAGAAACAGGCCAAAGTCGAGTACTATGGGGACGATGTCTCAGTGATCCCCAAGGATGACGTTGTTATCAACGAAGAAAACAAGTTTGGTCAAACTGAGCGGTCGCTGAAGTCCAGACATGTCCAGTTCATTGCGCTGGGCGGGTGTATTGGCACCGGTCTCTTTGTGGGCTCCGGGGCCATTCTCCAGAACGGCCCGGGCAGCCTCCTGTGTGCCTATATCATCATGAGCTTCGTCATCTGGAGCGTCAACAACACCCTGGGAGAGATGACCACCTATCTCCCCGTCAAAGGCAACTCGCCCGGCCTCATGATTGGAAGATACGCCTGTCCGGACCTCAGTTTCGCGGCAAACTACATCTACGTCTACTCGTTCGCGTTGCTGGTGCCCTCAGAATGCGTTGCTGGCGCCATCGTGGTCGAATACTGTAAGTTGTCTGAAACGTGCCTTCGGCGACCGAGTCCCCCGGTGAAGTGGCCCGACTCGAGCGCAGCGAGAGGAGCCACAGGGGTCTGGTGCGCCCCAGGATAGGAGTGTGCCTCCGGCGGCCGGGGCGCCGCCCCGGACCCTGGTTGTGCTCGCTGCGCGAGCGAGCTCTCCCGGAGGGAAGGGGTGGAAGGGCCCGACTCGAGCGCAGCGAGAGGAGCCACGGGGTCTGGGGCAGCGCCCCAGGAAGGGTGCACTGTGCGGAACTAACATGCCGGACAGGGACGGATAAAGTGCCGACCGCAGCATGGATAGCTATTATTCTGGGCACCGTGGTGCTGCTGAATGTTTTTGCTGTGCAGATTTATGGCGAGGCCGAATTCTGGTTTGCTTCGATCAAGATTATTACCATTCTCGGGTTGATGATTTTGGGAGTGGTACTGTTCTTCGGCGGTGGTCCTAACCATGATCGTCTTGGTTTCAGATACTGGAAGGACGGCAACGCATTTAAGCCTTATATTATTGGAGGAGCTGCGGGAAGATTCTGTGGATTCTGGAATGCAGTGGTCAGAGCTGGTTATAGCGTGATCATGAGTCCTGAGCTCATCACAATTGCCAGTGGTGAAGCCGAGGCTCCACGGAGAAACACTCCAAAGGCGACGAAACGGTTTATTTATCGGCTGGTGTTTTTCTATGTGTTCTCGGTCCTGGTTATTGGATGTATCGTATCTTCGTCAGATCCGAGACTGTTGAATGCTGTCTCGAGCGGAGTTGCTAATGCTGCTGCTTCGCCGTTTGTTATCGGTATACAGAATGCCGGCATTCCAATTTTAAATCACATTATCAACGCTGCCATTTTGACCTCGGCCTGGTCTGCTGCCAACTCTTTTCTCTTTGCTGGCTCGAGATCACTGTATTCTCTGAGTTTGCAAGGCAAAGCGCCTAAAGTTTTCCGGTACTGTAACAAAAATGGAGTGCCCTACGTCGCGCTTCTTACGGTCTCTGCCATCGGGTGTCTTGGCTTTCTCAATGCCTCAGCTTCGTCAGCCAATGTGTTCACCTGGTTCACCAATCTGTCCACTATTGCTGGCTTTATTGCTTGGATCTGTATTCTCATCACCTACCTGCGATTCCGCAAGGCCATGGCTTTCAACAATATCATCGACACCCTGCCTTTCAAAACACCATTCCAGCCTTACACTACCTGGATCTCTTTGGTTCTTCTTACCATTATCACTATTACCAACGGGTTCACAGTGTTTGTAGGAGGATCTTTCACGGGCCCAGACTTCGTGGCAGCCTATATCACTCTGCCCATTTTTGTGGCTCTGTACCTCGGCCACAAGCTGTACTATCGCCGATGGAGATGGTTCATTCCTACTGCCGAAGTGGACGTGACAAGTGGACTCTCGGAGTGCGAGGCCTATGAGCGCTCCTGCCCCGTCCGTGAGCCGCGTAATTTCCTCGAAAGGTGGTGGATGTGGGTTGCATAAAACTTGTTCTGTAGTTGTAATGACATTTTCGAATTCTGGTCAAGACTAGGTGCTGGGGCGCCGACCCAATCCGCTCAGCAGGGCCTCTGGCACGACTCGAGCGGAGCGAGAGGAGCCGCGCGGTCCGGGGCAGCGTCCCAGCTGCCAAAAGCTTCCCTTGTGCCCCCGATGGCCGGGCTCTGCCCGGACCCGTAGTGCTCTGGGAGACCGCTCTGACGCAGGGTTCGAGCATAAAGCAGCCTCGATGCAACGATCTGCAGTTTCGAATCACGGAATATAGGTGACGAACGCGCGTGTTTCCATAACTTCGACCGGAGAAGCAATATGCAAGGTGGGAAACGGTTTGAAGGGGTCAGGCTTTCCGTAGAGATGAAACGCCGAAGCCCATTTGGCTGAAGAGTACGGGCCAGAGTATCGTCGACGGAGCGGCATCTCGGGTGCAGGGAGCTGCTGTTTGTACTGACATTTCCTGTTCACTGGTGTCCAGCGAATCCGTTATGCGCCCGAAGCGAGCACTATGGGTCTGGGCGGAGCCTGGCCACCAGAAGGTGGCCCAGAAAGACCCTCTTAGACACATAGCCCGTGGACCCTGCGCCGGCCGCGCCGGCGGGTTGAAGCGTGTGAAACATGTGCATCGCGCACTAGTTATCCGGGGTAACCCTAATGTTTTGACTTCTTATCTGGACGGAACGATATATTTTGATCTGGTAGGCAGTTCACGGTGATATTTGGCTTCGTGATCTTTGATGGGGATTGGTAAGAACGTGACTTTGCTGTCTGGTGTTTCAGATTGTTTGAGGAAAGCGAGATAGCATTGAGTGATTGAGAACACATTGTCTTTGTGGCAACTCAGGTTGCGAAGCAAGAAATATGCCTGATTCGAGAAAGAGATTGAGCCTCAATCCATTCAACTGGGGCCATCACTATGATGAAAATTCTGAGGATGCTGAAAGCGGAACAACAACGGCAAAGGACGGTGCGGACGTGCAGCAGGCCCATACAGCCCCCTCGGACTTGGAAACCAGAGAGATTCAGGATGACAACAAACCAGTAAACGATTTGGGTGATAGTGAAATAAACGCAGATGAGAAAGAAATCGGTGGCAATGTTGATAAAACGACACATATTAATAATCAGGCCCAAGATGACGACAATGATGATGGCCCGGCACCGGTCAGTGGAGCAACTAATAGCACACGTCATTTCACGTTTCCAACGTCAGCTGAGAAAGAGGAGAACAAGGCTCCTTCTAAGAACAGTGAAAATAGACGACTGTCATGGAGCTTCTCCCGTCGCCACACTGTGGAAGGAGGTCGATCGAAGCAAGACTCGAGTCACGGCACGCCAGCTTCAGAGAAGCCTCATGCTATCGACTTTGACATGCCACCTCTAGAGCCAGTAATACTTTCCGGATACAAGGAGAACACCAAAAGTAAATTGATGACAGAGGAGCTGAGTTCAGAATTGCGTGACCTGCTTCCCGAGCGACTGCAACTGTACAACACCTGGAAGCTGGCCTACAGTCTCGAGCAGCATGGAGCGTCCCTACACACTTTATATTCAAATGTCGTTCCTAAGCCACAGAAACGGCCAGGATATCTACTTGTAATCAAAGACAGGCAGGGAGATGTTTTTGGCGCCTATGCCAACGAGTATTTCCACCCCACAGAGTCGCGACGCTTCTATGGCAACGGTGAATGCTTCCTGTGGAAAACTAGCAAGCTTTCGGACGGCCAAACTCGCTTCCAGGCATTCCCCTATACAGGCGTCAATGATTTTGTTATATTCTGTGCCCCGAATTTCCTTTCTATGGGGGGTGGCGACGGCCACTACGGCTTGTGGCTCGACGACAATCTCGAGCATGGAGTTTCCAGTCGGACCGCCACATTCGGCAACGAAGTTCTCAGTTCGGACACTAACTTCTATGTAGTAGCTCTCGAAGTGTGGTCCGTTGGGCCCTCGTAGCGAGCTCCAATTAACTCTTGTGCATTTTTTTATATCCCGGCATCTCTATCCATGGGGTCTTGATCTTGCCAGGAGTTGCCGGTCAACAGCTGGCTGCGTCTCCGGCGGTCCTGGGGCGCTGTCCCAGACCCCGCCGTGCTCCGCTTCACCGAGCGCTATTCTTGTGGCTCGCTCCCATCGAGTGGACCCCATTTGTACTCCCTGCACACCGCGTTTGTGGCAGTTTGGCACCTCTTAGCCGCCTCCTCCTCCCCCTCTTCCTCCTCCTCTTCATTTCGCAACGAATATACAAAGTGGCCATCTGAAAATTGAACATGGTAAATAAGCTGCGGATTGAGTGGCAGTAGAGTGCGTTTGACGTGAATCAGCAGTACGATTAACTGGGTTGCATAATAAACAGCCTGCTCGCTCAAAAAATTTAGAGTATTGAATTTCGTGCGTGTTATATACAGTCAGTAGATGCCCCAAAGAATGAGGTCGAAGAAAGTGAGCTGAGCGTCGGGAAATGTGATGCGGGTTCTAGCTGGGCATCTTGAGAGGAATCCAACAAACACCAAAAGAGGAAGAGCGAGAGGGCCCAGAATTCGCATATGAATGAACCTGTGTCTGAAGAATATTAGAATGGGTGTTCGTTCGTATATTGACAATATAATTAGATTATTTCGTCAGCCGTGACAAAGGATCAGGGCAGTACCGACCACCAGAAGAGAGGCATAATAAGACGTCCTACGTATCTAGTATTGGGGCCGTCATCCGTGATCTTTTTCCCTACATCTGCCAACCAGTGGCGAGCTGGTGAACCTAGTCACCTCTTGGAGGCCATAGTATAGAAGTTTACTTTGAATGCTATTCCTGACAAGCAATGGCTAATACGGATATGGACACATCCAACACAAACCTTTACTGGTTGATATTGATAGCGGCGGAGATCATAGTAATGGCTCAAATATATAGCTTGTTAAGTCGACCAAATTCGAGCTTCGTCCGAGGATTGAGCCATGTCTGATAACGCGGGAAAGTAGATATATGCCCCTTCCCTCCAACCGAATAACTGCTGCTATTGATCTCAAGCAACGCCTGAGATCAATACTGGGACTGTAATAATCCGACGGCCATCTATTAACCAGTCCACTTTAGAATATCCGAGGAAAACGAAATTACCCATAGCGGTACTAGTCCCAGACATCGCCACTCAATCAATGGAACAACAGATATACAAAAAACCCTCTCCTGGTATCAATCCCATGACTACCATAGACACACACGCCACATGAGAATGCACACCATGATGTCCTGTAGAGCACCATTTTGACCAAGTAGTCCCTATGGTCAAGGAGCTCCGCCGGTCAACGTTTGATCTTCTCCAGAGCTTGCGCATATTCGATTGGGTGGACCAACTTGGCTTTGCGGATGGCAGTAGTTAGTCGCCTCTGTGTCCACTCCAGATCCTTCACGAGCTGCCGGGCTGCTTTGAGGTCCTGGGCAAAAGTATTTTTGATAACTTCGAGACGGGCAGCCGCCTGTTGCTGGAGCTGCTGTACTTCGCGGGTTTTGGCGTGGACCATACCTGACGACTGAGCTTGGAGGACAATAACTCTGTCCAAAGTAGAAGGGTCGAATACCGCAGTGATCATGTCGCTTAGGTTTTGTAATGGTGACAAGTCGGACTCGCAAGACGACTCATCTGAGCCGACATAAGAAGAAAGTGAGCTCACATCATCCACCGCTGACTGGCTTTGGTACATTCCATTGTTCTCTTGGGTTGAATGTCCTAGGTTTGGGTCTATGTTCTGTTGAGGTTGTTCTAACAAAGTCAAGGATGAGCTAGCCTCTGGCGAGCCATTGATTCCAGCCGATGCCATTAGCGAGTTTTGGCGCCGCAATTGTCTTCGGGAAGGAGTGCCGGGGTAAAGATCCACTTCATCACTGGCCACTAATGTATCCTGTTGAGCCTGGATCCCTGCATCTGACATTGCAAATAAGGCACCAGCTCATAAATTAAGAAAAAATGTTCAATTGGATCGAAAACGGGCATAAATGAAAGGACTAAACAATGGATACACTGTTTAGAGGGTATATTTATAATTATACTCCAGTGGCGCGGCTGCTCACCGGCAAATCGGGCCTACCCCTGAAAACTCCAAAAATGTAAGAAGTCCCTCCACGGAGGGCCCAAATATCCGCTGTTATCTGCTGACTGAGTCGTGGTAAACCCCGTGGGCTCTCCCTGTTATAAGTTAAAGGTGCGTTCTCGGAGGTAGTCAACTTTTTCCACCGAGAGGAGTTCAGAAGTATTAGACACCGTAGCACGAGAACAAGAAATTAAAGCAAGGAACTAAGACCAGTGAAGCAGTGCACCCCTGAATGGCAGGTATAAGGCCACGGAACGATTCTCCGCACTGTGGCTACTCGATATACACAATGCCACTATAGCTCATAACTGTCTATTGAGTACCCACCGCTTGGTGATCTCTCGGGATGATCGAACGGATGCAGGGTGGCTTACCCTGCCCTTGGAGCGCTGCTTATGTGGACATATAATTAATATATGCTTATGCTTATATTTATTTTCATATCTTATCAGGCAGTAAAGATCGATTACTCTATCTGGGAATCCCTGTAGATGGCGACTGTGGGTGACGAGAGACAAAGTGACTCGGAGCATCTAACTTTGCAGCAGGACAGCTGGTTGTGGTGATGATGCTGTCAGGAGCCTCGCCAGTCAGGGCGCCTCGGCTGTTAATGCCGGTCATGGCGGTGAGGACGATGCGCCCGGCTGGAGCCCGTCTAGGATCTGGGATAGCTTCGCGAAAGAAGGCTGTCAAGCTAGAAGAAACAACGCTTTCTGGTGAGTAAATGACCTGTGAAAGAAGCTGGGTGGCAGACGAAGGGCAATTACTGCAACTTGAGGCAGAGGGATAGATCAGTTGTGGGGAAGGGACACTTTAAGAGTGAATTCTAACAAGATAGATCCGAGGTCGACCATCAATCCAGTGGGAATACAGCATATTTCGCCTGAAATGCAGCGCAAAGTGTTTGGGTCACGGCCGTACGCAGTGCCAGAGGTGAGCCGGATAGAACAGGCTAAGGAGCACCTGGCTATGAACAGTCTGCTAGGCAAAAAGACAAACATCTCTGATCCGATCAACTTCACACTGCCAGAGCTGATAGGCCATGACCTTGACGAGCATTTCCATCGGATTGGACGTGAGATGTCGGAACCGTATTTGAGCTTGGCTAATCGATTTGTAGAGACAGAACTGACGCCAATGCCGACTCAGGAATCATGGATCAGAAGGTCAGGATGGACTCGCTATTCTTCAGATGGGTCTACTCGTCCAGTGGAATATCCCGACGATGACACGCTAGTTTTTGATACTGAGGTGCTTTATAAAATATCTGATTTCCCTGTTATGGCGGTAGCTGCATCTGATAAGGCCTGGTACGGATGGGTTTCTCCCTGGCTACTGGGAGAAAGTGACAATCCCAGACAATTAGTTCCTCTAGGCACCCGAGAAAAACCGAAGCTGGTAATCGGCCATAATGTTGGATACGATCGCAAAAGAGTCAAGGACGAATATCACATCAAGCAGTCCAAAGCATTCTTCCTGGACACCATGTCGCTACACATTGCCGTTAATGGCATGTGTTCACGACAGAGACCGGCCTGGATGAAAATGAACAAGAAAAAGAAAAAGACAGACAAACCTATTGACGCTGATGCAGCGAGCAATGGCGATGAGGCCTATACTGTTCCGGTAGATGGTGACGCGCGAGACGAGACAGATGCTTTATCTGAAGAACAGAGCCTATCTTGCGACCTGGAAGAGAATCCTTGGTTCACTCATAGTGCGCTGAACAACCTGGCCGATGTAGCCATGCTCCATTGTAATATAAGCATCGATAAAAGTACTAGAGACTATTTTGGCGTGCTGGACCGAGAAGGCGTGGTGGATATGTTTGGAAAGTTGATGGACTATTGTGCTACGGACGTTGACGTGACTTACAAGGTATACCAAAAAGTGCTTCCCAACTTTTTACAGGTTTGCAGCCATCCAGTGAGTTTTGGGGCGCTACGGCACTTGTCATCTTGCTTTCTACCAATCAATCAGAAATGGGAGAAGTTTGTAGAGGGTGCTGAGCTGCAGTACCAACAGGTCCAGCTTGAGATTTATAACCGACTGAAAACCTTGGCGGAAGAAGCAGTAGCGATGCTGCCAGCAGCTAAGGAGGATACTGAGACTTCTATCGGGAACAATATCTTAAAAGATCCCTGGTTGTCCCAGCTGGACTGGACAATCAAGCCCATAAAAATGGTGAAGGGAAAGAAAAAGGGTGAACCCAGTAGACCTGCAAAAAACCAGAAATTGCCTGGAATGCCTCAATGGTATAAAGATCTCTATCCGAGTGCCGCTTCGCCGATGAATATAACCCTGCGGACTAGAGTGGCTCCACTTCTACTTCGATTACAATGGGATGGCCACCCACTAATATGGACAGATAAATATGGCTGGATATTCAAAGTCAAACAGGGCAAAGAGAGTCTAAAGTACACCAAACTCAACTATACCCGGTGCGACATGTCTTTGCTCACAAAAGAACAATTAGAGCAATCGAATCTGACTAAGCGAAGTGTTTGTTTCAAAGTGCCCCACAACGATGGTCAGGAAGCCCGCTGCACGAACCCCATGGCTAAGCAGTATGTGTCGTATTTCGAGCGTGGTGTCCTTACTTCTCAGTTTGAATATGCGAAATCGGCTGTTGAGCTTAACTCCCAGTGCACATACTGGATCTCGTCTCGAGAGCGTGTGTTTCGGCAAATGCCTGTGTTTTCTGAAGATACTGACATGGGGATCTCCAAGGATGAAACCACAGAAGACAAGTTCGGTATCATCATTCCTAAAATCATCCCCATGGGCACAGTCACAAGACGAGCAGTCGAGGACTTATGGTTAACAGCCAGCAACGCTAAAAAGACCCGTATAGGATCCGAATTAAAGGCCATGGTTGAGGCGCCCACTGGATACAAATTTGTAGGAGCTGACGTTGATTCAGAAGAGTTATGGATTGCTAGTTTGATTGGAGACTCTCTGTTTGGAATACACGGCGGAACCGCGCTCGGCTGGATGACCCTCGAAGGAAACAAAGCTGACGGCACTGACTTACATTCTAAGACGGCGAATATCCTGGGTATTTCGCGTAACGAGGCCAAGGTATTCAACTACGGTAGAATTTACGGAGCCGGCTTGAAGTTCGCTATACAGCTCCTAAAGCAGTTCAATCCACTAATCACTGACAAAGAGGCTGAAGGAGCTGCCACGAAACTGTACGATGCCACCAAGGGTAAAAAGGCGAGATCAAATGCGTTTATATCGAACAAATTTTGGCGCGGAGGAAGTGAGAGCATAGTGTTTAACCGATTGGAAGAGATAGCCGAGCAGGACGTCCCGAGGACCCCAGTTTTAGGCGCTTCAGTTACCCAAGCACTGATGAAACAGAACCTTCGTCAGTCAAATTTTCTAACATCGAGAATAAACTGGACAATTCAGTCCTCCGGAGTTGATTACCTCCATTTGTTGATTGCGTCGATGGACTTCCTAATCAAGAAATACTGCATTGATGCTCGACTAGTCATCTCAGTTCATGATGAGATTCGATATCTTGTTAACGAAGAGGATAGATACAAGGCAGCACTCGCCCTGCAGATTAGCAACCTATGGACAAGAGCTATGTTCTGCCAGCAGCTCGGCATAGACAATGTACCGCAGTCGGTTGCTTTCTTTTCTTTGATTGATATTGATCATGTTTTAAGAAAAGAAGTAGATCTCGATTGCGTGACTCCATCACATCCAGAAGCAATTGCTCCAGGCGAAGCCATTGATATTGCTGCTCTCTTGGAGAAATGTCCCAGCTTAGAGAGTTCATCGCCTCCTGATAATCGAAACTATGGTGGATTTGACTATCGCCCACGCGACCCGGTTTTTCAACAGTTATCTGGAAATGAACCCAACATGGCCGAATATTTGGCTGCTCAGATAGCAAACGAAGACGATTTATTCAAGGCCATTGTACAAAGTGTGAGAAGCAAGGGAAGCAGAAAGCCACGCAGAGCGAAGTCGTCTGATTCAACAGGTTCTGATGCGGACCGCAGTTCACAAGTGGCGAAAAAGTCTACCAGAAGCAAGGCATCTTCTACCAAAGCTGACCCTGCGAAGGTTATACCTGCAAAGACGCGCAAGAAGAATTCGTCGGGGGCTGCAAAACAGAAAGCCAATGAACATCGGGCAGTTGATACAGTACTTACTGAATCCAGCTCGGCTATTCCTAGGTACGAGCTAGGCGAGGATGTTCTCCTTGCAGAGTCGGCTCGTAATCGTCCTTACACAGTCCCTTCTGTTCCCTTTAAGTTTCCACAACTTTCTAGGAACCATGTAGACAGTGGGGTCTTTTTTGACGATGGTGAATTCATCCTGCCATCAACACGGTCTGAATACCGAGAGTACTAGACCATATTTGTTAGCATCTACCATCTGTATTGTGTACTGTGAATTATTTATTAATGAATAATGAATATTAGATTTCGAACAAAATGCTGTCGGATAATAACTTAGGATACTAGTATAGAGCGCAGTGCGTCGTTATCATTAGCGGATATCTGTCATTCGCCATCGTTTGACTTTTGGGCTTTTTTCCGAGCGAGATACCTCTCACGCGCACTTGATATGGACTCATCAGTCTTTCTCGTCTTTATTTGTGACGTGACTCGGTCTTCAGTAAGCCTCTGTTCCTCCCTCTTGCGCTTTTCTTGGGTTAACAGCTGTCGCTCTATCATTTCTGTCTCCCTGCTTCTGTCTTTACGATTCGTTGTCCGCTTTGCCGCTTGGCCGGCAGACTTATTATCCGTACGAATGTCGTTCCGGGTCTCAGGAGCCGACTTTGTCTTCACCACATTCAATCCCGCTTTCAGTAACTGTTTGTCATCGACCAGTTCTCCGCTGTCGTTTACTTGAACCTTTTCATATCCTGCTTGTTTGTTTATCTCTTCCACCCTTGTAAAAGTGTCATTCGCCAGCGATATTTCACTATGCACTGCACCAACACTTCTTAACTCCAATGACTTAGTCGCTTCCACCATAGCCTCGTTCCGCCTACTTTCATCCTCTAACACTGATTTATAAAAGCTACCCATCTGCCTGTTCTTCTCTCCCTCAGCTAAATTATAGTTAGCACAAAACTTTAGTAGCAAAACCACCTGCTATCTACTATCTTACCATCCCGTTTTCTCTCTTCTTCTTCGGCCTTTCTAATCTCCTCTTGCTGCTTCTTGTATGCCGATGTCACAAACATTTCCTTTCCTGCAAACTCTTCGCCTTCAGCTTCTCGTACTCTCTTTAGCTGGACATCTCTGGCTCGTAATCTATCCTGGTCTCGAATCTTTTTGGATTCAAGAAGCTTGTCCACATATCTAGCCTGCAACAATGTTAGCCACACTGTCCAGAATTAGAGGGGAGGGCCATGAACTATTTCCTCCGGGACGCAATTAGAAAACCCACACTCTTTATTTTCCAACACAGTCGCAGCGGAGTGGTCAGTTCGTAGCCCTAAACACAGCCTACTAACCTTCCTGTCTCCTTTGTCTTCAGATCCTTTCGACCGTTCTCCGGCTGATTTCATAGCATCGTACACTTCATCATAGGCATATGCTGAAGGATCCATTTCCTCAACCTCTACACTGGCAACGGCCTTAGTTCCTTGGGAGACTAATTGAGCATTCATTTTCTTGCGTTCCGCTAGAAACTTGTTACCTGAATAATTTTTCTTACCCGAATTAGACGCAGCGGTTGCGTGCCTTCCTTCCTTCTCCTCTTCTTCTTCTTCTCCAAAAACAGATGAACGCGGTTTTACTGTCTCTCCAAAAGCTCGAGGACCACGTGGGGCCTGTCCTAGCCGGCCAGCACCGCTTATACCGGATTTAAACGATAATCCAATCGGCTTCGGCCCTGGTTTGGGCGGCGTTCTCTCTTCACTCACACCGGTATTGGATCTATTCGCCTGTCTAGCAATGACAATATTTGGCGGAGGCGGGGCAGGTTTACTCTCACGCGCTATTATATTCCTAGTTCCTCCGAAAATAACCCCTTCTGTGCCTTGACTAGCCCCTTCCAACGATCCATATTGGCGAGTATTCCATGCCGGAATATCAGTGGGATTAAACTGCTTTTTGCTGTCGCTCTTGTTTGGGACATTCAATTTGGGTCCTATCACAGGGATGGAAGGGTTCTTCAAGTGCGCATACCTACTCAGTGATCTGAGGGAAATCAGAACCTGGGAAGGATTACTTTCTTCATACAGATCCACCGTTTCGAAGAGCTCGTGATGTGGTACTCCAATGACCTCTGCAGCCCTGAGAAAGGCGGCAATGTTCTCCATCTTTACAAATGGCATATTGGACGGCTTATACTTCGCACTTTCAGGCAATATCACGTTCACAAGTTTACACAGCGCTACGCCATCTCTAAGTGCGGAAATAAGGTCCTCTGACGACAGGCTTTCGCCTATTACTACCTCAATCCACTGCTTGACTTCAACAGCATCTGCCGCAGATATCTTTGAGGTGTGCGATTGATCCGCTGTATCGGACATTGTTCAGCTGATTTGGCTCGAGATAGCTGGGTGTATGTTAAGAGGAACAACATCACGAACATTTGAATACGAACATCACGTGATATTGCAAGAGAGCGAATGAACCAGATGAAATTGTCTGGGGTCAGAACACTTTATCACATCGGATGGCCCTGGTGTTTGCTTCTAACTAGATCCACCGGTATATCTGAACCTGGCAACAGTTAAATAATAACTTCGTTGGGAAAGCCGGTAACAGCTCGTTACTGCAACGGCTCTAGACTGAATGAAGTAGTATCTGCCAAGAGCGAAAGATTCGACCCTTATTTTTGCTATAGTTTCCGTGATCAGTTATCATTTCATTAAAACCATCTGGTCTATCGTGGTGGAAGAAATCCTGCTGCCTACCAGCTGCGCAACGACATAACCGATTCAGTCAATATAAAATACCTGAAGTTCGGTTTCCATTAAATTGGGAGTTCGATTTTTGTCATCCCGGATACTTCTCACTAGTATGACTTAAGTCGAGCGGGAAAATGATCCGAGCTCTGACAGACCTATTGATGTGAGTTCAAAGTTTTCTGGACCGGGTGCTTGCAGCGGCGATCGTAGGTTATACAGTTTAAAGTTGCATTATGCAGCATTCGGGAATGCACCACGATCTGAGTTCTGCTTGGAACTCGTATCATTAGCTGTAGACTCATGTTTCTGGGATTCACGCCTCCGTCAGCTGGGGCGCTTCCCCAGCGTTCGGCCCCAGTGACATGTTTGCGCAGTCCCATCAGGTCCTGGCCATATCTATATACAATAGTGAGCCGATAACACGACGTCAGTTCTCACTTCCATATCGCCGGCTATCAAAAAGCTATCGTCAGGGGCTTTTAGGGTTGCATAAATGGAGTGCGGGTCTACTGAGAGAATGCAGTTTATAAATATTTAAGAGGATAGTTAGATCTCAGTCCAGCTTCATGTCGGCGTCAACAGAGGCATTTCCGTGTCCTACAATGCCACCGTCCTTGGCTATACGAATGCTCTTTATCAACGACACGCCGCCTGGTGTGCCATTCCAGTTTCTAAGGTTGGCGACGTTCTTCTCGTCCAAGAGATCGGGGATTGTATAGCCAGCTTTGTACTCGGCAATATCCTGGTCATAAGATCGCTGCAGCACATCCTGTCGTGAACTTGAAGGTCTGCCGGGTCTTCTGGCTGCTTTCAGAGCATTCAGCTCATCTTCGTCTCGCGACACATATCTGTAACCGTTAGAACCAGCATACGAAAGCTGAACAAGTTAGCAAAGGAGTACTTACGCTTCGATCATCTGCTTGGCTTCTTCCAAAGTATAGCTGGGTTTATCATCTAGGGAAACCGCTTCTTTGAAGTACTTGATGCGGAGAACTGACATAGTTAGATAAGATACGGTCATTTCACCGACCCGGTTCATTCTGAATGAGTCCAGTACATAAAGTCTGAGACTGAAATTAACTTACAATGTCCCTCTTTGGCTTGTGATCTCTTGGTCCGGTCCTTGGCTAGCTTCTCCTGTCGTAGCGAAGCACGAGTCAGTTGCTTGAACTTGCGGCCCTTGGGGTGGACAGCGCCAGTACCGCTAGAGACCTTTTTCTGCACTTTGCTAAGACTCTTGGCAATAGGCATTTTGTAACTGTGGTAACCTCCAAAGGTATGTGCAAAGTATGTGAAGATAGAAGAGATTTGAGTCTACAATGATGGAACTAACTCAGCGACATCCTCTGCAGACAAACAGCGCGGCTGGAATTTTTTCTAGGGCAGGGTGCAGGCGATGGACCTAATAGCGCCGTGCGATTGTGGAGTAATTGCGCGAGATCGCCTTATCTGGCTTCTTCCCGGCATTCAGAATCACTCATCCAGTCCGAGCTAACATTCATTGATTTATCCAGGATTTCCCTTCTCTCGCTGTTTAGAAGGGTTTTTTGAAACGGTAAGTTACTAAGGGAGTTGTATGGATGGATAAAACGGATACTGGTGAGATGACGGTGATAAGCGTTGCAATGATGGAAAAACATGTGATATTTGGAAGCCGGCTTGCGGTCAGATTCGATCAGGCGGAAGCATTGATATTGCCAGCCCAGAAATGCAATTGTCAAGCGACAATGGAGATTGCAACTGGCTTGAGATTTAGATTGAGCCTGCATGTGCTGTGTACCGTCTGATGCTAATTTTGTTCGAGATGTGAAGCTTGATGTGTTCTGTTGAGTGATGCGGGCTGTTAACATATTGTCGGCAGCGGGATTGAGGAATTGCACCTGTGTACACTGCTCACTTAAGTGCACCTGTAAGCTCTTGTATACAGGTGGCTATATCTGTCTCGTACTTGCCTCTGACAACCAACATGATTATCGTCATCATACTGGTTATCTGCTGTCACACGACCAATTCTACTCGGCAGGTGATGGCCGTTGACCCCGTGGAGAAGTGCTTCAGCGGATTCTGCGCTTCGAACACCAGGGGGAGTGTGTCGTTGCTTACTGGGAACGGAGATTCTCATCCTGGCTCTCCGTTAGCTGTAATATGACGGCAACCCCGTTGTCGACCTGTGACTTCTCCGTGACGGCCAGTGGCCTCCAAGCTCGGTCCCAGGCAAACTAACACAAACCAGAGCACCCAATGCCGAGATACACGCCAGAAGAACTGTTAAGACTTGCCCAAAGCGATTTGGCTAAAGTACCGCCCCCATTTTTCTATGAGGACATTGGAACCGTCGTCAGGTAAGTCGAGTTGCGGACCTAATAGTGAGGCTGACCGGCGGGGCCTGTCACTTTGGCGGATTGGGGCCCGGGCCGAAAAATGGCGGTGAAGTGACGGGTGCGGGGGCCTCTGGCTGCTGGGGCGCTGCCCCAGACCCCGTAGCTCCTGCTTCGCAGGAGGCCAGTCCCGGGCACCGCCGTTTGCTAGCGCCCCTTTTCTGCCTGAAGTTGCCATCAGCAGCCGGGTCCCTTTTTCTTCTACTTTTTCAGATTTTTTCGGGACTTTCCTTTGAGAGACGCCGTAGATTTTCATTCTCGCTCGGCTCGCAGCCAGAGCTGCTGCTGCTCTGTGGACGGCCGCAGACCCTCGGCGGAACCCTGCCCCTGGACCCTGCACTGCTGAACCGACTCGAGAAGCGTCTTCCGGCGTGGCCCTCCTCGAGCGCAGCAAGAGGAAGATCAGTGCCTCCGGGTTCACGGCGCACTTCCCTGCGTCAGCCCCCCGGGAGTGGCCCTCTTCGAGCGTTGCGAGAGGAGCAGCGGGGTCCGGGGCAGCGCCCCGGCCGCCGGAGGCATTCTGTATGCGTGAGCATTCTAACAGTAGCAGGTCGCCCTCTCCGGCTGGTCACGAGGTCCACGGGCATGAACATACGGGACACGGGCACCACAAGCACGGGCACGGACACGGACACGGACACGGGGAGGAGGTGGAGCATGATGCGGTGGGAGACGAGTCAGAGGCCGGGGCTGAGCGCGAACGGAGCGAGGTACAGACAGAGGGCCGTGGACAGGCGGTGTCTGGAGGTAGCGATGACGACGGGGAGAACGACGATGAAGGCGAGGACCTGGACCTGCTCACGTCGCGGTACTTTCTGCAGAGGTCGAATCTGAATAAGAAGCTTCATTTAGGACAAGGAGATTCGTCGAGCACTCATGGAGTGCCGATTAAGTACGCAGCAGCGGTTGCGGCCTCAGCAGCCACTATTTCGACATCGCCTGCGAGTGGAAGCGGCCACAGCAACTTTGGCGGCAGGTACAAACCACCTGTGGCAACCCGAGTAGCTGGATCTAACTCGGCTGTAGCTGAAGACAGCGACGACGGCGAAGGCGGCTGGATCAGCGTGGGTCCCAAGAACCACGGGTCGGGGTCGGGCAGTAAACATCACCATAACGGCCACCATCACGACGGCAGGTCGAGAAAGAGTTTTGGTCACGATGCTGCCGGCGACCGCCGTAAATTCCAGCAACAGAACCTGAATCGTGCTCAGCATGGACATCACAATGGCAAGCCTGGGCGCCGGAACAGCCACTCTGCCAGTACTGGAAATGGAAATGGAACTGGAACTGGAGACTGGTCTACCGCCGTCAACTCTGGCAAGCCACCCCTATCACATGTCGCTAACGATCTCTGGTCGTCTTCTAACGACGGACCCGGGGTGGGATCGCAAGACGCTGCTCAAGAGTACGAAGCGTGGAAACAGTCCATGAAGACGCGTGAGAACGGCGAGCCCCAGTCCCAGCAGACTCGTGTACTGGCAGTGAGCTCTGGCGCTGATGGAGGCTCTGTTTTTGCTGGCACTCCCGTGCAAAGCATTGCAATCAAACGCTCAGAACCAGAAACATACGGGTATCTCTCTACTGGAGCGTATTCAGCAACTGGCGGTGGTAGCGGCGCCTCGTCCCTAACGGAAGAGTCGCGCTTCTGCCATTTCTTCCAGTCTGGCGCCACTACCGCTTCCCCGAACGCAGAGGCCCCCGTTTCCGCGCAGCACACGGCAGCTCCAGCACCAGCACCTCCCGCCGCCCAGCACTGGCCGGCTGGCTACCCCGTGCACAACCTGCCACCACCCCCTCCCGAGTTTTTGGAGCGCTTCGAGAAAGGAGAAATCCCTCTTCCTCCAGGCATGGTGGCCGCTCCCCCACACCCCGCCGGCTGGTACCCAGCACCACCGATGCCGCCGCAGACCGCCTTCCGCGACGACTAGCGCCCTGTAAACATTGCACGCTTTCTTCCTTCTGCTCGTAAATATATTTATTTCCCCCACCTCCTTTCCGAGGCGGCACCAGGGCCCTCAGTGGGACCAGGGGGCCATTCGCCTCTGGCGGCCGGGGCGCTGCCCCGGACCACTGTTATTAACTGTTATTAACTGTTATTACAGTTATTAACTGTTGTTAACTGTTGTTAACTGTTACAGTTATTAACTGTTGTTAACTGTTGTGAACTGTTACAGTTATTAACTGTTATTAACAGTTAATAGCACAGTGGCTCTTCTCACTGACGCTCGAGGAGGGTCGGGTCGGGATGTGTCCCGGGAGTGGCGCTCGCGAAGCGAGCACAGCGGGGTCCGGGGCCGCGCCCCGGCCGCCGGAGGCGCACCACCTCCTTCGTAGAGGCAGGACAGGGCAGAAGACTATTTACATTAGGAGGTGGTACAGATCAGACCTCGATGACGATGGAGGGGCCGGTGGTGGACGTCACGAAGGTGCGGCCGATGTAGGCCTTTTTGTTGTGGGCGCTGGACTCGGCCATGAACTTGCGGATGGCGTCGGTGGCCGTGACGATGTTGGAGATGATTTCGAGGTCCGTGAAGCTGGCGCGGCCCACGGGCAGGGACAGCACGGTTCCCTCCTGCTTGAAGGTCATTTCGCCGCTGGCCTGAACCAATGCATTGTATATGTCGTGGGTAACGGTGCCTCTTTTGGCGTTGGGCATCAGGCCCTTGGGGCCAAGGATACGGGCCACCTGGTTCAGTCGCGACACGATATCTGGCGTGGCATACGCTTTGTCGAAGTTGATAATTCCCTGCTTGACCTGGTCAATGATGTCGTCGCCGCCCACCAGCACTGCGCCGGCCCGCTTGGCTTCGGCCGCCAGTTCGCTGCTGTTGGTGAACACGGCAATGCGCTCCTCGTCCAGTGGCTTGGGCAGACGGCACTTTGTGTTCACAGGAACAGCACCCTTTTCAGCCACAATTCTCATTGTGAGGGAAATCGTCGTGGCATGCGCCGACCGACCCACCTCGGCGGCTCTCAAGAACCGTAGCGCCGTCTCAATATCCATGAACGTGGGCGCATTGACGGCGTTCTTGGCCTCGACTCGCAGCTTTGTGGCCCTTTTGGTCTCTTCACGCTTCTGGCGCATTCTCAGCAGCACCTTCTCTCGCTGGTGAGCCAGCTGCTTGGCGTCCGCCTTTGATGGCGCACCGTCTGCCTTCGATGCTTTCTTCTCGTCTCGCTTCTTCTTGGATCCGTACCTTGGCTGTGGGCTCTGGACCAGCTGTAACAGCGGCCGCACCGACCCCGCCAACAGACCCGCCGGCACAGCGGGCGCAAGCCCGCGCCCCACTATCGACCTCGCTAGCGACATTGCTCGGAAATTCAGACTCTCAGTCCCTACCGTTACAACCTACTGATTCCTGACTCTCGGTGCAGCACGTACTTCACGGATTTTTCACGGTGCGGCGTGCTTCATCACCTCGCAGTCACGTGATGACGGGTGTGCCTCCGGCGGCCGGGGCGCTGCCCCGGACCCCGCTGCTCCTCTTCGCTGCGCTCGAGGAGGCCCGCTCCCGGGGTTGGCGGTCGCACAGCGACCACTACGGGCCCGGGCAGAGCCCGCCGCCGGAGGATCGAGCTACCCCTGGGATTAATGTCACGTGATGACGGGGTGCCTTCGGCGGCCGGGGCGCTGCCCCGGACACTGCTGCTCCTCTTCGCTGCACTCGAGGAGGCCCGCTCCCGGTGTAGGGGTCGTACAGCGACCACTACGGGTCCGGGCAGCTCCTGGCGGCCGGAGGCTCGAGCTACCCCTGAGATCACCTATCTAGTATATAACCCTAACATCCGGGTCGACCTGGAGAGAGGTGTGAGGGGTTGGGCCTGGTCGTGGGATTAAGGGAGTCAGTGGTTGTCATTAAGCTAGCTAGATAGGTACAGGTTACATGTCACCGACGCTAAAAGCGTGGACGCGCGTGAGGCGCGAGCACTCGTTTTGGTATTTGCGTTGATTGAAAATACGAGGGTGATTGCTCTAGGCACATTTTTGAATCCAACAGCCAAGGAGAATGAAGCGGATGGATCTTCGATAGTGCCGACAGAATGGAACAACAACAGCAAAGGTGTTTGTATTCAACTGTCAGCTACATAGATGAGGTGGTATACACTGTGGTTGGCAGGATCGCAAGTGCTCAGGCAGAATTTTCGGCTTTTATAGGTCGTGGGCTAGGGTGATGCTGCGAACCCTGGCTGAGGTACCCCTGACATCTTGGGCCGGGGCCGGATGCGGTCTCGGCCCTCTGTGCTCACCGAAGAAAGCCTCGGCCCTGCGTAGCCGTAGCCCTCCTCGAGTGCAGCGAGAGGAGCAGCGGGGTCCGGGGCAGCGCCCCGGCCGCCGGAGGCTCCCCTCCCCCTGATAGCTTGGAGTCCGCGCGTGCGCGGCTCCCAGATGCCAGATAGTGGGCACAGGCCAGCTATCGCCGTGCATCGCCACTACTGGAGTGTCTAGGTACAGCGGCAGTTCGTCTCCTATCGGCACAGCATCCACGGAGAGAGTGTGCGAGTGATTGAGCGCGAAGGACAAGGCAGCCAGGACCAATTGGTTTCGCCACACGTGTTACGAGTCAGTTTTGTGTGTTGCGAGGTGGGAACTGCGAAAGCGGCGAGTGGCCAGTGTCCGTCTGTACTGAGCGTTTGACATCTGGCATCCGAATCTGAGACGGTCAATTTTCGAGGAACGAGAGTGAATTGTTGGATTGTTCGATTGTTGAATTGGACTCTGGAAGGCTCGCAATTGACTATAAGGGCTTGGCATTCCTGATTGACATTCCTGAAGTTGCTGGAGTTGGTAAAGTTGGTTGAAGTGAACTGAATTGAACTGGACATTGATACTACAAAGCGAGAAGTGGTGTAGTGAGCGCTGAACAACATGTCGTCGAACCAGCCCACGCCGCTGTCGCCTGAAGAACAGGCTCGCCACTTGGAGGAGTCTCTGCATTTCATTCGACAGCAGGAGCACCAGATGCGCAAGTGCCTGGAGACCAAGGGAAAGCTGCTGGACGCTATTCGCCATGCCTCGACGTTTCTGGCTGAGCTGCGCAGCTCGGTGCTGACTCCGAAGCAGTATTACGAGCTGTATATAGCGGTTTTTGACGCCTTGAGACACCTGGGCGACTTTCTCAGAGAAGACCATCCTACTCACCACCTGGCCGATATATACGAACTGGTCCAGTATGCTGGCAACATTGTTCCCAGGCTGTATCTGATGATTACCGTGGGTACCGCGTATATGAGCGTACCAGACGCCCCGGTGCGAGAGATTATGAAGGACATGATGGAAATGTGCCGCGGCGTCCAGCATCCGATAAGAGGGCTCTTTTTGAGATACTATCTCAGCCAGGGCACGAGGGACTATCTTCCCAGCGGCGAGGACGTGCGCGCGAGCACAAGTGCTGGTGACAGCAAGGGCACAACAGGGACTGGTACGGGTGCTACTGCGGGTGCTGCTGCGGGTGCTGCTGCGACAAATGGTGAAGAGTCAGCTGCTGACGGGGACGGAAGCAGAAATGCAGCTGGCGAGGAGGCAGGTAATGGCCATGTGAATGACACTAGTGCCAATGGAAACGCCAATGGCAATGCCAACGGAAATGCCAGTGCGAATGGAGAATCTACGCTGACTGGGCCGGGCTCGGCGTCGGCAGTGACAAGCACGCCTGTTATCGACCCTGAGCTGAGAGGCAATCTCAAAGACTCGATCCAGTTTATCATTACCAATTTCATTGAAATGAACAAACTGTGGGTGCGACTGCAGCACCAGGGCCATAGCCGCGAGAGAGAAAAGAGAACGAAAGAGCGCCAGGAGCTTCAGATCCTGGTGGGCTCGAACCTTGTGCGCCTGTCTCAGCTGGAGGGCATTGACAAAGAGTACTATAAAGAGTCGATTCTGCCTGCTATTCTGGAGCAGGTGGTGCAGTGTCGCGACGTGCTTGCTCAGGAGTACCTGTTGGACGTCATTTCCCAGGTGTTCCCTGACGAGTTCCATCTGTACACTTTAGACCTCTATCTCGCAGCTACGACGAATCTGCACCCTGGTGTGAGTATCAAGAAGATTCTGCTGTCGCTTATCAACCGACTGAGCGACTACTCACTGCGATTGAAAGAGCTTGAGCAGGATGATATCAGTAAGAAGCTGGGCAATGTGAGACTAGAAGATGGTGCTGCTGCCGACGAAAACGCAACAACAGACGACAATGAGCAAAGCAAGAACACTGCTGAGACGAACGAGGACAACCGAGACAACCGAGACAACCTGTTTGAGCGGTTCTGGGCCCATTTCAACAGCCTCATCCAGGCTCACCCCGACCTGTCGCTTGCTGATAAGACAGCGCTTCTGCTGGGCATTTCGAAGCTGTCGCTGAACTGGTACCCAGACGAAAGAGACTATATCGACCGGATTCTGCAATTCATAGCCACGATACAGCAGCAGCTGCACGCTGATAAAGAAGCGGCCACGAACGTGCAAGAACTACTGCTCTCTCTGATCAACTTCTACCCGGATTTCCTGACTGTTCTGTCCATTCCGGGCTACCAGCCACTGCTGTCATCACAGCCCATCGCCACTCAGCAAGCTATTGCCGGCTCAGTGATAAACTCAGTGCTGAAACAGTCCAAGAAGATAACCGAGCTCGACGATGTCAAAGGAGTCTTTGGGCTCGTCTCGATCGTTATCAAAGACGGCACGGCCTCGTCTGTTGTGTCGTCAGAACTTCTTCCTGGCGGCGCTTCCACCAAGAAACAGTCATCCGGGTTACCCGATATCGCCAATGACGGCGAGGAGATCATTGCCGACCAGTCGAAGCTGGCTCAACTGGTGCACCTGGTGTACAACAAGAACCCCGACGTGCACGCCAAGCTTCTAGCGGCTGCGAAGAAGGCCCTGAGCGATGGCGGGCCACGCATCAAATACACGTATCCTGCCGTGATCACCAGCGCGTTCAAGCTGGTTCGCCGCTACCGCAGAAGAACGAGCGACGCCGAAAAGGCCGAGAAAATCAGCTCCTCGTTCAAGTTCATCCACCGCCTGGTCGACGAGCTGTACACATCGGGGCGCTCCGAGCTGGCTCTAAGACTGTATGTCAACGCTGCGTCGTTAGCGGACCAAGTCAACGCCGAAGAGGCCAGCTACGAGTTCTTTGCCGAGGCCTTTACCGTGTACGAGGAGTCGGTGTCAGATTCGCGCGCCCAGTTCCAGGCTCTGTGTATCATTGCCGGAGCACTGCAGTCGACACGCAACTTCACAGCCGACAATTACGACACCCTGGTGTCGAAATGCGCACTGCACGCCTCGAAGCTGCTGAAGAAGCCAGACCAGTGCCGGGCCGTGTATCTGGCCAGCCACCTCTGGTGGGCCGTGGAGATCCCCGGCCGCACCGAGGAAGAGCTGTTCCGCGACGACAAGCGCGTGCTCGAGTGCCTCCAGCGCTCACTGCGCGTGGCCGACGCCTGCATGGACGTGGCCGTGTCGGTCGAGCTGTTCGTCGAGATTCTCAACCGCTACCTCTACTACTTCGACCACGGCAACTCGGCCGTGACCGTGCGCTACATCAACGGGCTGATCAACCTGATCCAGACCAACCTCAACAACAACGCCGACGAGAAGATCTCCGACTCGCCCCGCAAGCATTTCGAGCGCACCCTCGACTACATCACCCAGCAGAAGGACGTCGACGAAAAGTTCCAGGAAATCGTCTGGTAGCGCCTGTACTCTCCCAAAATACATCCCCTGTTTTACTTCCACACGCCTCCGGCGGCAAGGGCGCTGCCACAGCACCGATTGCGCCTCTAGGGACGCTCGCGCCGGGCGACGCGGGCGAGGGTGCTCGCACCGTGGTGTTGAGCACGCGTCAGTAGTGCCACGTCCGGTAGCGCGCCCCGCCGGCG
>JAKTSR010000068.1:0-55884 GCA_030580325.1 Sugiyamaella sp. yHKS617 | reverse complement strand
GCCCCGGCCGCCGGAGGCAAGGGGGGAGATGCCTCCGGCGGCCGGGGCGCCGCCCCGAACCCCGCTGCTCCTCTCGCTGCGCTCGAGGAGGGATGTTGCCTCCGGAAGAGGCACAGCGGGATCTGGGCAGTACCCCACTGAGAGATGGACAGAGATGGCGTTTTCAGGGGAATGCCCCCCACGCCTGCACCCCCACTGCAACGATTCGACCCCACTGTAGGCGGTGCGTGGCTCACTCTGCGTGACCGTTGTTAAGCGATTCACGGCCCAGAGACACGAGAACGGACCCTGTTTCTACAAGCGACAGTAACGAAGGCTTCCATCGACGCCCGGCTCTTTCTGTTTGTTGTGACTATCTTGTCTTGACGTGGACATTTGGTAACGAATTGGCTGTTGAACGCGCGGAAATGAGCCCTGAACCCACCGTGCTAGAAGTGGCCGGCGAGCTTCAGATGGCCTCCATTGATAAGGACGCTTTCAAGAATGTCCAGGATGTCCCTGTGGATGAAGAACAGTATGTTCTGGCGCTTGATCAGGGTACCACATCAGCCCGGGTTATTGTGTTTTCGAGCGAATCCGTGCCCGTAGCTTCGCACCAGGTCGAACTCAACCAACACTATCCCCATCCAGGATGGGTGGAACACGATCCTATGGAGCTAATCCGGGCCTGTCGAGAATGTATAGACAAAGTAGGCGAGAAGCTGGATGCGAAACAGATTCCTCGAAAAAATGTTAAAGCGTTAGGTATAACCAACCAGCGAGAGACTACTGTACTGTGGGACAAGCGCACGGGCCAGCCTGTTTATAACGCCATTGTCTGGTCCGACACTCGAACTGAAGGCACGGTAGTGCGACTGGAACAGAAACCCAATGCTGAAAAAGTGCCGCAAATCTGTGGACTACACATTTCTACGTACTTTGCCGCTGTCAAAGTACGGTGGATCCTAGATAACGTCCCTAAAGCGCGTGAAGTGTATGAGGAAGGGAGTCTGTGTTTCGGCACTGTCGACTCGTGGATCCTATATAACTTTACTGGGGGAACTAGGCATATTACAGACGCGACAAATGCCAGTCGCTCGATGTTCATGAATATCAAGACACTCGAGTACGACCCCGAACTCATTGAGTTTTTCGATGTGCCAAAGCTGCGTTTGCCAGAGGTCGTATCCAGTTCTGAAATTTATGGCTACTTCTCTGACGACGACACTGCGTTCCCATCTCTGCCAATTAGTGGCTGTTTGGGAGATCAGTCGTCTGCTCTTGTGGGCCACTTAGGGTTCGACAAAGGTGATGCGAAGAACACTTATGGAACAGGCTGTTTTCTGCTGTATAATACTGGCACTGAGCCTGTTACTTCTGAAAACGGTTTACTGACGACTATAGCCTTTCAGCTGAAAGGACAGAAACCTGTGTATGCGCTTGAAGGCTCGATTGCGGTAGCTGGTAGTATCATCAAGTGGTTCCGCAACAACCTTGGTCTCATCGAGACTAGTGAACAAATGAGCGACCTGGCTGGTCAAGTCAAAGATAGTGCTGGCGTTTATTTTGTCACTGCCTTTTCTGGTTTATTCGCACCGTACTGGCGACGAGACGCTCGAGGCACCATTGTGGGCCTCACAGCATATACCACTAGAGCACACATCGCCCGAGCGGCTATAGAGGCGACCTGTTACCAGACTCGTGCTATTCTCGAGAGCATGGCCAGAGACTCTGGAGTACCCTTTCAAAAGCTGCTAGTAGACGGAGGAATGTCGAGCTCGGCCGTGGCCATGCAAATCCAGTCAGACATCCTAGGTCTGGAGGTCATCCGTCCTGGCATGCGTGAGCCTACTGCTCTCGGTGCAGCCATTGTAGCTGGCCTGGCCACCGGGGTCTGGAAGGACCTCGATCATGTGCGCAGCAAACTACAGAGACGCCGGACCATCACCAGCTTCACGGGCTCGCTTACTGACAAGGAGCGTGATGAGCAGTACCGCATGTGGGGCCGTGCTGTTGAAAAGGCTTGTGGCTGGATAGAATAGATAGTGTAAGGAAATTATAACAAAAAAAAACTAGAGTAATAGCGATGAAAACCCTCTGGCGACTGGGTGCTGCCCCCGCTGCTTGCTCCCCTGAGTTAAATCTGTGAGTTACTGAGTCGCGCACTGAGGGAACGTGGTGGGCTGAGCTCGGCCCAAAGGAGATATGACCGGATCTCATGGTCACCCAGATCATGGTTGGTGGTCCCTGCATCAACAAGCTCGTGAAAAAGCTAGGGTCCGTGGGTATGCATTCGTTAAAGGCTATCGACGGCGATGCACCATGTTATGGACTCAAGTTGACCATAGCTGGACTTCCCCCATAATCAATAGAATCAATGCTTAAATAAAGAGGTTAATGCCCTGGGTCCCTGCTCACAGTATAGTGGCACCAAGCTACCAAGTTCTGTGCCAATGTCTACTACAGCCTGGTATTACCAGTACCGCCTCGTACGATTCTGGGTCCTTTTGAGGATCCTGTGTTCGCGCAAGTTCCACTACTCTGATTGGTAAGTTCTTATTAGGATTTCTCGGGGATTTTAACCCAGATTCCGCCAGCCAGCGCTATGCTTACATATTGATCGCAAACTAATTGTCTAGGATCCGCCTGTCTGGCGTTTAAACATGAAGCAAATTCCCAGAAGTGCCGCGTTCGGACCCGACCTGACGACTGTGTAGGCGGGAATTTAATTCTAATTATTCCAATTATATTTGTTTATAACAAACATATTTATCTAGACTACAGATCACGGGCACTCTGACAAATCTAGATGGACCATAGATGGTGGACTAAGATGAGATGCGATCCGCTTTAAATTAGGTAAAACTATCACGAAGATGAGAATGCAGGTCAGTTGCGGGGCCACTTATACTAGAAGAACTGTCGCAAGAAATTTAGGCTATTGGCAGATCCCTATATTTTTCACTTTCAGCTACGAGTTAAAGGTCTCGTTGATAAAGTTCACTTATGGCTGTTCGGTAACTCTCTGTATAGTGAGCGTGGTTAGCTTGCGGCCCCGTGAGAGCAATGATCTCTCGGTGAGCACTCTGTAGCGCTCTATGCCCGAGAGACGATCCAAGTGCCGGAGGCCTGTGTCCCATCTCGATCTTCTGCTCTATAAAATAGCGATAATATTGCTATATGCTAATATGCTATTCGTGGTCACGTTCATAAAACAACATAAATACACCTTGGGTGCGTAGCACCTCGTGCTCCGTAGTAAGGTCAACCGAGTGATCGGAGATCCTCCACCAAAATCCCTGCTCGCATTTGCGGAAACAGACGTAGTGACCAAAGTTATGCGAGCCATAGTGAATCACGGTTGCCTTTAAATTGTACAGGTAACGTTGCCCAGATGCGATGTGGGCCATCGGTTCAGAGGGATCGCGGTTAATGGGATCGCTCGTATCCACAACAAAAGGAGACATATCCAGTTGTACGGGGAAGGTCACAGGAGCATAGTTCTTCCGGGAATATCCTGTAGCAAGATCAAACACTGACCGATTAATATGAATCATCATAATATCGGCACATGGCATGGCGAACATGGTTTGTTTGGTTTTATCTCCCAAGGCTTTAATCTTGTTTGGTTTGAGCCTCGTGTATTTAATCTCATCAATAACAGGGTCCTCCAATGCAGAATCAATTTCTTGTACTCTCTGTTTGTATAATGTACTTAGAGCCCCGACTGTCTGATTAGCAGCTCGTACACTAAGTTCCTCCCTGTAGTCTCTAAGACTGCATCTATAACATTCTACGCCAGAAATAGTCTCCATAGCACAGTACTCAGCCAACAGGCCTTCTAAGCGGTAATCGTTCCCTCCATTCTGCAGGCTAAGATCCACCGAAGACAACGTTCCTCGTCGAATACCCTCCATCTCGCCACATTTTACACAGCCCACACGTGTCGCAAATACACCATCAAATGGAGTAAGCAGTTTTTCGTTCGTGCTACTTGTTCCATTACTGCTGGGATTCTCATCGGCGTCATTATTATTATGATTATTACTCGATTGGACTTCGGCACTGACTGTGTCGACCGACGACTCTCGTAGAAGTCGTTGTTCCCAGGTGGTATTCGTAGTTGGAGTCTTCTTTACTTCCTTCTCCAGGCATGAAAGAATTTGCTGGAAGAACTCTTGAGCATCTTCCTGATCATAGCCGGTCAGGACATCGGCATCTTTGCCGAGCACATACGATATAGATTTGATCAACTCAGTAGTTGTGTAGGTATGTGAGGCTTCCTGCTTCTCATTGAGCTGAGAAATAAGCGATAGAAGTGTTTTTAAAAGGGATACTTTGGCAGTTCCTGGGGTCATCGGTCTCTGAGATAGCGACTTTGGCAGTGAAAAGTATCCATTCGTTGATGATTCGTTGACAGTTGGCTCACCAGATGGCTCTGGTTGAGCTATTGTTGATGTGCTATCTGCATCTTCTTGCTCATCTGATGTATCTCGGCCGTTTGCCAATTCGGACTTATTCGAGTCGATAGCAAGAGCTGCGTTCACAACACTACCGTTCAGAACAGCACCTGATTCGGCTCCTTCAATCGGATCATTTTCTGTCACATTACGCTTCAATTCTGGTAAAACACGCTTAGTCCGGGGAACCCCCAGGGAATCGTCAAGGAACTCTTCGAGATACTGCAATGAGGCAAAACTCTGAACAACCGAGTTCATAAAGCAGGTGTTTCCTTCGTTGTAGATACCACCAACATGGTATTTTCGCATTTGTTCAATTCCATTCACCTTCTCGGCCTCGGTTAACTCAGTTTCATCAAAAGGCATTGGTCCCAAAACTCTAGTCGCAGCTTTGTCGTATAAATATTTCATAGATGCTGATGCCATGTCCATAGATCCCTTGATAGTGTCTGATAGCATTGACGGTGAAGAAACAATTAGAACAAATAAGGCTCCTACAACAACAGTTGTGAAAACGGTAAAGGAAACAGACTTGAAATCTGAATAGGCAGAGAAAAACCGGCTCTGCCTGAATGCCTCAAAATTTTCAGCGGGGATATTTTCCCAGTGAATATGAGGTAGAGCGCACAAACCCCCTGGTACAAATGACAATCCTAAGCCAGAATATGAAGATAAAAGCTTCATGGAGCTTAAGATGAACTGGACTGGGATAACTCCACGATAGAATCAAGTCTAAATCGTTCCTATATTTCTCTATCAAGCACTTGGCAGATTGCTCGGCAGATTGCTCAGCAGATGGGGCCCGGCAGATGAGGTCTCGCTACTAGCAATTGACAGTACACAGCCAACAGACCTCGTCCACTGTCAGTAGCTCTAACAACCTCGTAAAGGAGAAAGCTGAAACGACTAATCAATAATAGGTATAAAAAAATATGCAACCACGATTAATTTTGGATCTTCCACTTAACGAAGTGGAGTATGTACCTGCTGGTAAGCTAAATTTTTAGCCGCATATGTATAGCTATGATTAACAAAAAAATGTCTTGATGTATATATCCTGTAATTTATTTATTGTTTATTTATTTATTCTATTTTTCATATTTCCAGGTGTCACTATGGCCAAGAGTAAGTAACTACATGTTTGCCTGGCATTTCTAATGGAGCCTTCTACTAACTTCTAGAACAAACTCAAAGATCAAGAGCTGCCAGGCGTGCTGCAAGTCCTGAGCCCGAGGATGTAGACATAACAAGCAAGAATAGCACTACGACCACATCCAGCGGGAAATCGCTCGTCCAAGAGAAGATCGCCGAGCTCGCGGTCCGTGGAGTGCTTAATGGACCCTCAGATAAGCCCAGCGGCGGCATTACTAAGAAAAAGACCTTGACTGCGAAGCAGCGTAAGCGTAAAGAGCAGGCCATTCTCAAAGCTGAATCGCTCAAGGGCGTTCTAGAAGTCAAGATCGATGACTCCAAATCGCGCCTGAAAAAGATAAAAGAGCGTAAGAAGCGGGACGATTGAGCGTGGTGCGCTGTGCCTATGGCGGTCCCAGACCCATAGAGCTTCGCGAGCTTGACTCCGCGGGCGAGCTTGATTTCCTGGGTGTAAATGAATTAATTGCATCACCATACTGACATTTGTCCGTTAATATATTTAAGTTTTATGCTTCTACCGACGTTACCAAGACTTTTTTCACCCTGTTCTATGCGTTCCTCAGTTGTCTGGTGTATAAACAGCCTGGCAACTGCTAAAACCGGGGACAATGGTCCTGAGCGAACCTCAAAACCACCTTGAAAGAGCATCTCCATCATCATCTTGTTACGCAGATTCTAGCTAGTTGTATATATACGCCTCATTACTACAAATACAACATCTAATTCCCGGTAGCAAATATTTTTGTATCAAAAGAAAACTTTTCATTCGGGCTCAACTGCGGTCGTTGACTAATACTGGCGATAGGGCTGATAGCTGCCATGCGAATTATTTCTATCTTTACCCCATCCGCACTTGAGAAGACGACCGTTGAATTGATAGCCGGATAATTGTACAATGGCCATAGCGGCCCGTTCGTGCGTGTCAAACTTGACAAATGCATAACCTCTTTCTGGCTGGAACTTGAAGTCCACGATGTAGCCAAATGACTGTAATACCAAAAGCAGTTCATTAGGTGGCGTGTATGGCGTCAAGTTGCCAATGTAAACAGTCGTTTGCCAGTTGGGAGTGGCATGGAACACCATGTCGTATGTCAGAGGGGTAGACATCTGTGTGCTGTCTGACCCGGATCCTGCTCCACTGCTACTGCCGCTGGCACTACCTCCGCTATCGCCACCTGAACTGCTGTTACTGGGAGCTCCCAATCCACCACTAGCTCCTCCTTGACCACCTCCATGGCCGGCTCCGTGATTTCCTCCATGACCGCCCATATGCCCTCCTACATGGCCCCCATGCACTCCATGAGCTCGATGACTTCCATGCGGACCATGTCCACCATAGGCTGTTCCTCCAGTACCACCTCCGCTTCCAGGACCTCTTCTTCTTCCATAGGCTCCACCTCCCTGTCTACCACCACCGGGATTATACATGGGCTGCTGGAGATGAGAAGCATGATAATGGCCCTGCTGACCTTGAAATGCTCCAGACTGAACAGAACCACCACCAATACCAGTTCCTCCTACTTTTTGCTGGGCCCAATTAAGTCGGATAGCCCGGCTCCCAATAAGCTTGCCGTCCATGGTCTCAAGGGCCTTGGTTGCGTCTGCCTCGTCTTTGAAGGAGACAAATCCATAACCACGCGACCTCCCAGTTGTCATATCCCACATAACTCTAGCCTCAACCAGCGAGTTGAAATGACTAAAAGTATGGGCCAATTGCTCGTCATTGACATCGTTGGACAAATCACCCACGAAAATATTGAAGAAGTCCAAATCCTTGATAGCCTGCTGAGTCTGAAACGCCCAATTGATTTTGATTTCATTGCGGTTGACTACTTTACCATTCAGAGTCTGCAATGCCAGTTCAGCAGTCTCGGAATCCTCATATTCAATGAAGGCGTAGCTGAAACCACGGCGCTGGGATGACTAGTTAGTAAGCAGTTCCATAATCCAGACCGCCGGAGACTTGACAATTTTTGGTCCTGGCAATTGAACATTGGCTAAAGCTAAACGTAGCTGACTTGATACTCACATTCTTATCAGGCAGAATCTTGATTGACACAATATCTCCAGCTGGTCTAAAGATACCGTCCAAAACCTCCTCGCTAACAGTATTATCGATTCCACCCACGTATAGTACACGCTTATTCACCTCTCTTCCTCCATCTATGGCATTGGCGGGAGGTGGCACCTGGTTGGCTCCAACCCCTTGTCCTTGAACATTGTTGTCCTTGCTAGTGTTGCTGATGGTAGTATTATCACGGTCGGCCAATTGTACCAATTGTAGCTCCTCGTCAGACGCGATCTGAATCTCGTTCTTCGAAGGATTGGACGACTCTGCCATTATATCGTGATCCTGATCTTGATCCTGGTCCTTTACCAAATCCTTTCCTTATCCCGACCTTTTGCTGGTCGTGACCTGATCCTATCCTACCCTTTCAATACTAGCAACACGTTCGGAACACGGAACACCGCCTGACTCAAACCGAACGAACCTGAGCACCAACACAAAAAAAAAAATTTTAGTAAACTATTTGAATAACAAATAACAATAAAAAAAAAAAAAACGAGTATCAACAATAAACAAAAAAAAAATGTAAAAAAGTCAAGAAATCAAGGAGTTTTGCTTTGCAACGTGAGGAATATGTGATTATGTACAATCACAGAATCACCTATGTGAAGTAACGTATGTGTCTCGTAGCGTACGTATTATTTGGAACGTACCTACGGCGTAACCTAACTTTGATCTTCGTCTACGGCTGGCTAAGGAGTTGTGGTGCGTCGCACCAAACTAGTCACAGATATACACACGCCAATTCGAGATAAGGTATTTTGTCCCTATAAAAAGCCTCTGTATTATATGCAATTTAATAGTTTCTTGACGATATTCAGACAGAATGACTAAATCAGTCAAAAATCAAACACTTTCAGCAAGGGCGCCTGGCCAGAGGAAAAAAATAAAACATATCAAATGCAATGGCTCTCGAAGTAGAAGAAAGCATTTATTTGGTCGGGAGTTTGACGGCTAAATTCGCTCCTGATTCTCACTGGCAGGCCTGAAATACCCGTCGGCTCGGAGATATACAGTACTACACTACAGATGACGATGTGTTCTATTTGTTCTATTGTTAGTGGTTTATTAGTTGCTATGCCGCTGACACTAGCCGAAATAAACTCCCAAATGCACACTCACCGTCCGTCCCGTACTTTGCAGGAATAAGGCGGTAACAACTTACATGACATGTTGCTTGATAATGATAGGGCGTGTATGTGCCGAGAATCTTAAATGTACGATAGAGTACCAGCGAGCGGGTCGGTTCTACGGATCTTTCCCGGAGATCTATTCCATCTGATAACTGCGGTGAATCAGGTTGACGGCCGTTTAATTACCGCCCAGCTGCCGTTACCGTTGCCAGTAGACATGCTGGTCCGAAAGCCGCCTGAGCTCTGTTTCATGTATATAATAATATTTTACCGGTCTGGATCGATGTGTGGTCGAATAAAATTGGCAACTCGACCACTTCCTGTTCGAGGTATGGGTATATATTTCGCTACCGAAGATTTCGCAGTGCGTCACAACCAGGTTCCTGCACCGGCCTGCGGATGCCGCTTGTCTATTGTTATGCGTTGCTGACGACCAGGTTACTGCACCTGCGGTTGCCGCTAGCCTATTGTTGTGCTTTGCTGACGACCAGGTTACTGCACCTGCGGTTGCCGCTTTTCTATTGTTATGATTTGCTGATGTTCTTCTGTTCATTCATGCCAATTCCGAAGCGGGTTGAACCGCCGTGACTGGCCCGCCGTATCGTGCTCATACGCGCTCAATGGCTCTGAGAAAGGGTCATAATGGGCCTGGCAATATATGCACAGTCAATGAATATATAATCGGCGCCAATACCCTAGGCGAACAAATTCCGCGTTTCAATTTCTGAAATTACATTTATTGTACCACAGCAAAGTCAGTAAATACAGCGTGATGAAATCTTGCACGCTTCCGACGGCTCCTCGGACTTCCGAGTTCCCGATTAGTTGCCGCCATTTGAGGCATTGCAGCGGAGTATAATCACCATACCCATTCTCTGGAAAGCTTTTAACATTTTAGCTAGCAATTCAGTTTCATGCTATGTGCAATCATTAATGCAAATATCAATACCCGCTGCTATTAACTTTAATGCTGTCTTTTCTTCTTTAATTAATACAGTAGAAAACTGTTTTTCTCCGATAGAGAATGTTTTTCTATCTTCATTATAGTTGATTCCTCGGACTTGCGTCAATTGGCGCCTGTCAGCCTGAAAGAAAGACCCAAGCCAAGTGAGTGCAAAGCGCTCGCAGGTCGAGGCTCTTTTGAAGTACAAGATAACTCTTATACGCTAGCTTTTTTATTGAAACCCTTATTTTGTTTTTTAAACCCGATTTCCCTATGCAACGGGTTTCTGATCCTGGAGACATGATATCTCAGTTTCGTAGACCGTTGCCTGGGGTAGATGACGTATCCCGCTTCAGACACTCATCTGGTCATGAATGCTGTGGACTGAATACCCGAAATCTAACATTAGAACAAATCCGCCAGCTCAATACTTACCCCCCATGTCAGTTCTTAGAGTGGGATGTGCTGGATTTTCAGAATCATGCCAGAAGTTTCAACAACAAAAATCAAACTAGTTCGGTCGACCGCGCACGCAAATTTGATTACGAGGAGATAAAATTTTCAAGGCCTCCCGAATCCGAGATAGATGTATACACAGGGTGCTATGTGAATATCATTAGATGGATGGTAAATACACTGGGTAATGCCGATAGTTCTCTACCAGTCCCTACACCCAGAAACGTAAACTTATCAGTTCTCCCGTCTGATCCAGTTCAAATTCCCTTTATATTTAAAACTCGTCAGTTTGATCTATACAATACTGTACTCAATAATGACATCAAATGGAAGCTCATTTACATTTCCATCGTCGAGTCAATATTACATCAGCGAGATCCTTGTCAGTATTTTGTACTGACCGACTATATGGTATGGGCATTCTGCCAAGTATGCGGAATTTCGAACGGCAGGCTGCAATGCAGACTCCTGTGGAGGAAGTTTGATGCCGTGAACCCGTCGGTTCGCGAGTGCGTAGCTACCATGTTGTCAACCGAGGAGAAACAGCTAAGCTGCAAAAAGGAGCTGGTAGCCATGATAGAGAAAAACCAACTGTTATGTACTCAGAGAGAAAGATCTAAACCGTTCAGCTATCCAAGGTTTTCAATGGATGAAATATTCGGTCCCGCAGCTCCTCACCCGGAAACGCTCTTCGGGACGAGTCGCCGGATATACGATCATGACATCAGCGTGCTTTTACGAGCTTGCTCATACGAACGAGGTTTGATTGATTGGCTTCATGACCCGGTCCGGGTGAGCAAAATTCTCCGAGCCACCGAAAATAGTCGTCTAATCCAGTTACAAGGCGATCCAGCCAATAAATTATTTCTAGAAAAGATGAATTATGTGAAAGGACGCAATAATTCTAAATGGAATCTAACCTCGCACTTTTCAGCAGATAACTACCATGAACTGAAAAACGAAGTAAAAATATACCACCGGCTGTCTCATTTACAAGGAAATATTGTGCCGTATCTTCACTGCGTACTAGTTTCCAACCCATACGGACACTATAACGACCGACGCCTCGGAATACTGATAGAGTATCTAGAAAACTATGTTCCAATAAAGGAATGGATCAAAAAAATGAAGGTTAAGATAGATATGGAACTGTTCTCGCCAACTCATGAACAAACGGAACGAACAAGTCCATACGAGACATCACAAATATATCGAGCGCCTAACCGGCATCTTGAACAAGACAAAACTTTTAAAAACAAAGTAATCGAAACTCTGTGCCAGGCTCAACGAGCAGCAGTCTTTGCCACCAAAGCACTTCACGAAGCAGGCGTTGTACATCAAGATCTGACAAATCACATGCTCATTAAAAATCACGACCGGCTATCTAAACGACCAAGCCGAACAGAATTCCAAAATAACAGTGTTTCCATAGTGATTTTCGGATTTCGGAAATCGAAAATTTCTAAATCAGAAAATC
This sequence comes from Sugiyamaella sp. yHKS617, assembly GCA_030580325.1. Classification (NCBI taxonomy): domain Eukaryota; kingdom Fungi; phylum Ascomycota; class Dipodascomycetes; order Dipodascales; family Trichomonascaceae; genus Sugiyamaella; species Sugiyamaella sp. yHKS617. The sequence goes on along the minus strand of JAKTSR010000068.1, from coordinate 44,216 downwards.
TGCGCAAGATCGACTGGGATGATGTAGGGTCGATATTCTAAATCGAATCCCCAGGTCTGGAACCAGAATACTTTACCTTAGGAGGTCAGCCATACAGTGTTCAGATCTTGTCAAGCATGTGCGTTCGTGTAGCAACGCAAAAATCCAAGGGAGAGGGCTCGCCGTGTACGTCTGGACACCTTCCAGTGTCCACATCTTGTGAGAAACAGCAGGAACGACTGCAGATGGCGAAGATTAAGGGTCCAAATCTGGCTACTTGCGTAAAATGATATTAAGACTACAACACGGGAAGCATTTCGTCCTACCAGATCGACAGTTTTAAACCCAGTTTTTAAGGGGTCACCTATATTTACAGTGGCCAGCGAGGTGGATCTCTTTCGGTCAATACATGCTTGCAGATGTAAACCCAATTGAACCGGGGACCAGATTATTTCATCGATTCAATCAAGGGTACAGGCAAACTCAAATTCAAACATATATTAGCATTAGCTTTTTTGCCACTTATGTAAATCAGCTTTTGGGGACTAGCTTCTAAACGATATGCATTTTAGTTGGAATACCGAAGTTTTGTATAGAAGGAACGTAGTAAAGGCTTATCAAATATTGTCAGATACACAGCAGCGTGTGTTTTAAAAGGGATGTCAGAAATGTGGTAGTTCTGATATTGCTAAAGCTTATTATCATGGAATTATTAACGAATATATTATAATTCTCCTAGGCGCCAGTATGCACAAAAACTTTCAGTGCATCACCAGTCGCTTCTAGAAGATGCTATTAAATACACTGGTCGTTGTTGAAATGAAATACTCTTGTTGTCTCAACCAAGGCTACAGTTAATATCTTGAACAGAGAACATGCTGAGTTGAAATGGACTAGCTCTGTGAAGTCCAATTCGCACATCTCGCGGCTGTCAAGCATATTCCGTTCAGACCACGGACAGAAAAACCAAGGCATTATTACTCTACAAGTAGGGGCTTTTGCCCGAGATTTGAAGATAACCATTCAATATTACGTGAAAGTGTTTATAGTTTCGATAAGACGTAGATAACGAGTAGATAACTAAAAACAACTCGAACAGCCATCCGTCACCGCTACAACGCATATAAGTCGAATCAGCTGATTTTTTTCTCGAGCCAAGACCATTTAGAACTAACTTATGTTTGCTCAGAATATTCACGCTGCTTGTTATACTTTGAGTAAAATCATTCTGACGGTGTTGACCGGTATTCTAACTCTGGAAACAAAAGTACCGAACCGTTGTGCATGTTGGTGAACTGTGTTCTCCGAACCTTTTCGACGAGCGTGAGCACAGGGACGACAGGGCCCAGTAAATCCCATAACAGTGTGCTCAGAACTCAACGTAAAATAATCTATCGTCATCTGGCAGGTCCATTTCCAAAAGCTGACAAATTTTCAAAAAATCGGTATTATTTCGGATTGGCGGATACCTGTAAGTAGTCAGGCCAGTACCCCCTAGTTTTTAAATTCCGGGATTCGAAATAAATCATCTTTTCTCGACAAAGTTTCCCGTATCCAGAAAAACAGTACTAGAACGTTCTATTCTGAATTCTTCTCTTTGAGGACGAATACTTGAACTGGGTATTGACTGAAATACCTTGTCACACTTTGTACGCCTGACAAACAATCAGCGCGTAAATAAATACAATTGAATCAAGTACGGTACGTAGATTGAGATAAATATTTCAGTTTACTCGAATACTATGTACCGAAACAGCTGGCAGCTCTGAACTGGTTCACGCCGAAAGGCTTTGCTGATGGAAGGTCCCACAGTGGAGGATGGTATTCTTAACCGACTACTGCCAACACCAAACAGCTCTTATATATCCAAATCGGACATCAAAGCAGGAAGCGTGACAGGATTAATAACCATGTTATACGTTATACTATTCGGAAATCGGCTTACGAAAGTTTCATGGTAATTAGTACATACGCAGGCTCACCCCGCTCTATACCTCTATACCAGCTATCTAGAGAAAACACAGATGCTTCTCATGCGTCTATTCTAATTCAGATCCTTAACTAACAATTCAACTGTTTATTAGATATCATGTCGTAAGTCCCGATAGAAGCTGCTTCACCAGTTCATTCCAGCCCCGTGGCCGTCGTAAATTCAGCATTCAGCCACACCCCTACCCACATCCCATACCACCAGCCCCAGTCCAGCACCGGTCACCTCCACACTCACTTTCTAGGTGTGATCCAAGCATCTGCCATAGCCACTTCCAGTGCCATTGTCGCTGCAATTGTCATTGCAACGCTCGCCACCCACTCGGTACGTATCACCAGTTGACCTTCCTGCTCTGTCTCGAGCGAACCGAGCCAGGGGTCTGGGTATGGCACGGCCGCAGAGTCATGCCCCCACAGCCCAACTCCGCTTCGAGACTGGAGTCGGTGGGCCTATCCGGAACTCTCAAACCAAAACGAGCGAAGAGAGGGATGTGACCCTCGAACATCATACGTTCGGCAGTTGAAAGCATCGTCCCAGATTAGGATCAAGCACACGGACTCTAACATGCTTCCAGCCATGATTCACACGTCCGGTCCCAGGGCGGAAGCGGCAGTTGACCGTGAAGCACCCGAGTTTCCTCCGGCCGAGAGCACTGACGAGGACTCGTATTTCAAAAACAACGACGAGCCACCTTATCTGTCGTCGCTGCAGGTTCAGGTGTCGGAGTTTATCAAGCTACACCAGAACCGCAAGATCGCACTCGTGACAAGTGGAGGTACTACTGTGCCCCTTGAGAATAATACAGTTCGGTTCATTGACAACTTCTCGGCTGGTACTAGAGGATCCACGTCGGCCGAGTATTTCTTAGAAGCAGGTTATGCCGTGATATTCTTGCACCGTCAGTTCTCATTGTTGCCGTACTCCAGGCACTACTCTCACAGCACCAACTGCTTCCTGGATTATATGGTAGAAGGCAGTGATAATCACACAGTGCAAGTGGATGAAAAGTATGAAAAGCAGATGCTGGCTGTGCTCAAGAAATATCAATATGCCAAGCGCAACAGGCTCTTACTGCTGGTGCCCTTCACCACCGTTAATCAGTACCTGTTCACTCTGCGTATGATCGCACAGGAGCTAGACCAGCAAAAGACCCAGAACTCGTCCACCTCTCTTTTCTACCTGGCAGCAGCTGTGTCGGACTTCTTCCTGCCTCGGTCAAAGGTCGCAGACCATAAAATCCAGAGCCAGGGCACTGGCAAGCTTGTAGTCGACCTTGATCCTGTGCCGAAGTTCCTCAAAAGACTAGTAGATGAATGGACACCAGGCGCTATGATCGTGTCCTTCAAGCTGGAAACTGACAGTTCCCTTCTTATTGGAAAAGCTCGTGGAGCTCTCGAACGCTACTCGCACCAGCTTGTCATCGGCAACTTGCTCCAGACTAGAAAACATACCGTCGTCTTCGTGACACCCACCGAAGTCACCGAGTACAACCTATCATCCGAACAGGAGCGTGCTGGACAGGACATCGAGGGCGTCTTCGTTCCAAAGGTCATCGAACTCCACGAGCAGTGGATCGCCCACAACTCTACCTAATCTATTTGTGTATCAAACCTCCTTTCGCCCCTGCCACACCGTCTAATCTCTTAGCCCCTCACGCCTACGATCTCCGGGCACTGTCTGAACTCGGCGCCCTTCGCGACTTGGAGGGGGACTGTATTTTTCGCCTAGTTGCCTCCGGCGGCCGGGCGCTGCCCGGACCCGTTGTGCTCGCTTCGCGAGCATGTGAGTTGCGGTCGTGTTGGGTATTCAGGGAGCCCTTGGTAACAGGGTGCGGTCTAGCACTCCAGCTAGTCGAGTTCTGATTCATGGGCCAGCCCTGTTCCCTCGCACTCACGGAGTATGATTGACGCTAGCTGGGCAGGGCCGAAACTTTGGATAGGAACTGGGAGAATATGTTAAATGGGCCTGTGCTGATTCCGTTTAATTGCTATAGGTATTATTAGACGAACTGCTTGAGGCTCTAATAGGGGCCTACAGGCGGCATGGAGACGAAATAGCGCTAGAGAAGGCCAGTTATCAGGTTCGAGGCGGATCCAGAATGGCGGATCTAGCACCTCGGGCTGCCACTGTTGCCGAGTATTGACACGAGTTTGTGACACACCTGTCATTTTATTAATCTAGATCTAATATGATACATAGACATTACAAAAGCTGAAAATTGAGCGCCCGCGGCCCTATCCGGAGCGAGGACCCTGATCGGCGCTACCCCTGAGTTTGTGCGTGGTGCGGCTAATTTTCATGGAATAGGTCTCGAGGTTCACGGGCACGAGCTCAGCGAGATCCAACCGAGGACCGATGGACGACCAGGTGAGTAACTCCTCGAGCAGAGCTTGAGGAGCCACGGGGTCGGGGGCAGCGCCCCGGCCGCTGGAGGCGCGCTGTTACAGCCAGGTGAAGGCGTCGGACTAACAATTGTCAGCTGTTTGACAAGCTCAACCAAGCCCATTACGATGGCAAAAAGGCTGACGAAAAAGTCGAGGCCGAAGAGCTCGAGCGTCAGCTCAAGGCAGCAGAAGCGACGAGGAGGTACTTTGCTGAGGTTTTAGAGCGCAACTCGTCACGCCATGTCGAAGTCAAGTCGATCAAGGCTGTGGGCGGCGGTGCTAAGACCACGAGGAGTGGGTTCTTGAATCGACAATTGGAACCCATTTTTGAAGCCAGGAGTCTTAGCTCACTGCTGGACGCCGTTGATACTGTGTATGACAATCTGGCGGTTCTTGGGGTTTATGAAAACATCAATGTGGCTCTAGACGAGCACAAAGATGCGACTGCAATGAACCCCTTTGCAGGTCTGTTCGGCAATTCCAATGGTAATTACTATGGAAGCGGAAGTGGTAATTCAAAAATAGAGCTGGATGCGCTAATCAACCTGAAACAGGCAAAGAGGTTTTATGCTAAGACCGGCACGGACCTGGGTAATGGCGAAGGCAATGGGTATGCGAATATGACGTTCAAGAACGTTTTTGGCGGCGCAGAGATTCTTTCTCTGGACGCCACCATTGGCACGCGCACACGGTCGTCCTACATTGCGAATTTCAGCACCCCGGTTTTGAGTGTGCTGCCTCCCCGATGGAGACTCGAGACCGTGGCGTATATGACGAGTCGTACAATACCCTGGGCCAGTAATGAGCAGCTCGTGCGCGGCGTCTCGACCAAAGTCAAGTCTGTGCCGAGCGTGATTAGTAGACCGGGGAAACCGGTGCCACCGCAGCAGGAGTTTGGTTTCGAGGCGGTGTGGAGAACGATAGCCTGTAATGCCGGCGCCAGCTCGTCTGTGCGCGACGAGGCTGGCAACTCTCTCAAGGCCTCGCTGTTCCACTCAATTGCCTACGACAATAGAGATAATATTCTTCTGGCTACAAAGGGTGATTACTATAAATTCAGCCATGAGCTGGCCGGCATAGGAGGCGTCGGGAACGCGTTCTACAAAACATCTCTGGAGACTCAGCACAACTGGTCGTTATTTGCATCTCAGCCCAGACCACAATCGCAATCGCATTCGCATTCGCATTCGCATTCCCAAACATCCTCGCAAACTGGCTCGGCCCACAAGTCGGATTCACTGGCAGAAACCCCTTCTCTGCCATCACGCACCTCTCTCCATATCGGCACGAAAGCCGGTCTTCTATGGATGATGGCACGACCATCGTCAGGTGACCCTGCTCCTCCTCCATCAAATCTCATGGACAGGTTCTATCTTGGAGGACCCAATGATGTGCGGGGCTTCTACTCGAGCGGCATAGGTCCTCGCGACCAGTCCGACTCGTTGGGTGGAGAAGCGCTGTTGGCGGCGGGCATCTCGCTCCTAACACCGGTACCAAAAGTCAAGCCCACCACGCCGCTGCGCTTTCACACTTTTGTTAATGCCGGCAACCTTCTCGCTCTTGATCGAGCGGGCACTCCAGACGCCTCGTCTGTTCTCTCCTCCGCTACCCGACACCTGCTGAGCACGCCATCGGTCTCTGCTGGCGTAGGACTCCTCTACTGCCACCCGGCCGCCCGTTTCGAGCTCAACATAACTCTACCTCTGGTTGCCCGCCGCAATGAGGCCACTCGCAAGGGCCTCCAGTTCGGCGTGGGACTCTCCTTCTTGTAACCCTATAGAGACTCTGTATATATTACCACCTTCTTCTTCCTCACCGACTTTCGCTTGACAGTTCTCCCGCCTCTGGCAGCTGGGGCGCTGCCCCAGACCCCGTTGTGCTCGCTTCGCGAGCGTAGGGGTCTCTGCTTCCAGGAGGTGCGGTCAGGCGGCAGGAGCGTGGACCCTGCAGTGTACATCTGCAGAGGTGCCGCCCGATATTGGCACGGCTGGCTCGAAGTTGTGCATGCCTGCCTTTATCGCATGAGATGATGTTCATCATGAATGGATTCCTGCAGTGATATCGGCACCTAACTTGACATAGACACTGCTGGCTGCCGCTCGGATTTTTCTCTGCTGGATCAGTCTCACCGCTACTGAATTCGTCGTCTTAGAAAACCCTTGAATCTTCTCCTGTGATTACACTACTGAGATTGTCGTAGCGTCCTGAATCAGTAACAGCATCAGCTTGGACAACATCGTAACCTTGGAAACCGCTAATAGATTGAGCGCATACCATGGGCTTTGACTCTCAGAAGTACATTCCCACAATTGATGTGAGTTGACTGGCCAGCTGGAGCGATCTTGCACTGATGCTCTTGCATTGGTACTCATCTTCTGAGTTGAGTTTATATTGTACTGTTCTCTTGTGCTTGTGCACAGAACAGCCTAGAGTCTGCGCTTCGCTGCTGCCCATCTTGCTATTTCAGGTGTCCTTTCAATCCGTTCCGAGAGCTCACCAAAGCTATTCTGTCTCCATCGCGACTGTTCCTGGTTGGCCGCTGGGCCCGTGAACAGGGGTAGTGCCTCAAGTGATCCAAGGGTTCGGGCTCGCGAAGCGAGCACAGTGGGGTCCGGGGCAGCGCCCCGGCCGCCGGAGGCATCCACGAGCCAATCTCAACCCCAGATCTAGCCGATGCGACCAGAAACAACTGGCTCATATTCGTGTTTTTGCTAACTTGAGACTTAGGCCATATTGGGTGTGTCAGACTTGACCGTGATATCGTCCAAACGCATTCGTCGCAGTTTACAGGAGCTGCTGAACCAGGACCTGACTGCGTATAAGAAAGAGCTGGACAATGTCATTCTCGAGAGATTTCTGCTGGTTCAGGAGAAGAGAGAAGGTGCACAAAAAGCGGAGGACCAGAATGACCAGCCTAATGGCCACGGTGCCAGTGATATTAACGGCAGTCGCAGCGACCTAGCCTCGACCACACAGAATAATAGCGCACAGCATACTCGAAAAACCGTAAGCACGTCTAAGGGCTCTTCGGAGTCTTTTTCTCCTGCTTCTGACTATACAACTAGTACCGTCCGTGGGACGGAAACCGTGACAGCAAAGTCGCCGCCAAAACCGAAACAACACGTCAAACGTCCCGTCGACGACGACGCAGTGATAGCCGCTAAACTTCATGCCGAGCTTAACAAGCCGTTATTGCGACGAGAGTCCACCCCAAGAAGAGCACGAAAGGTCACCAAGAAGAGGAAATCAGCTCACGACGACGATTCCGACCAGGAAAAGCCTAAGCGGAAGAGCAATCCTAACAACCCGCTCATGAGACCATTGATACTCTCTTCGGCTCTAAGCAAGGTTCTTGGCGAGACTGAGATGTCCCGGCCACACATTGTCAAGGCTCTGTGGAAATACATCAAGGAAAACAAGCTCCAGAACCCCGAAAACGGCAAGGAGATCATCTGCGATGACACCCTGAGACCAGTTTTTGGCTCAAGTAAGTGTGGCTTCTGGTGTCACGCCTCCGGCGGCCGGGGCGCTGCCCCGGACCCTGTGGCTGCTCTCGCTCTGCTCGAGGAGGGTGGTCCACCTGTAGAAGTACAGAAAGAGGGCAACTATGGCAAGCGAGCTGTCTGTGGACTGAGGGGGACTAGTGCTGTTGACCATGAGTGGATAAACTAACAACCCCAGAAATGACCGCATTCTCCATGAACAAGCTGCTTTCGGGCCATGTTTTCAAAAAAGACGAGACTCTCAAAGCTCCAGCTTACGAGTAACCTATTTATATCACGGCAGACGTCGGTTCATCTGTATAGTACAAGTAAATGACATTACGAACACAGCAAGGTCTGGCCTATTAGTTGGCCAGAGGTTGAATACCAGCCTACTTCGAGCTAGTTATTCGTTATAATCGAGAACTAAAACCCTAGAGGACTTTGAGCGCCTGTGCCACAACTCATGATTTCGGAATAAGTGGTCGGGACGAGCTACAGGTAGTGTGCCTGTGCCACGACCCATTTAGTATAGACGTGGGAAAATCTGAAATTTTACATCAGAGATTCATGGTCACTGGACCACTTCTTGAATCATACTACTCTCTAAATCTGAAGCCAGACCGTAGGCCAGATGTAACAATATTACAAGTTCATTATAGTATACAGTATTGGGTCATGACGGGAGATTAAATAATTAAGGAGATAGGGATGATCTCCGATTTTGTGGCATATCCCACAAACAACTGATCCGACGAGTTATTCCAGCTCATAGTGCTAACAGTAGTATCAGATGGGCCCGGGGTCGACGTATTCTCATGGAGCCCGTAGTGGCCCAAGGGAGGACAGGGTATGAAATCGTCCAGCGGATTACTGGCATCGTATGCGAATATGGGTTGAATATCCCATACAACTACTTTTCCATCCGCGCTGCCTGAAGCGAGGTATTTCTTATTAGGGCTTAATTCAATGGAAAACAGAGGCGAGTCATAAAGATGTAGCCGTGATATAGTCACGCCTCTGGCTATGTCCCAGATGCGGATGCTGGAGTCAAGTGAAGACGATATCAGTAACGGCAGCGAATGCTGTGATTGAAGCTGCAGAGCCGAGACGGGGATCCACTTGATGTCTACGACTGAGGCTGTATGTCCCGCCAAAGTCATTATTGAAACCGGTGAACGCCCATGCCAGATCCGAATAGTGTAGTCGTCAGACGCTGAGGCAAGCAGTTTCGTAGCCGGTTCGAATTGTAGTGTGTTTATAGTCTGTGAGTGAGCACTCAGTCTTAGCAGTGGCTGGCTATCACCCAGTTTGTAGACCAGAATAGACAGGTTGTCTCCTGTACAGATATAGGTCGCATCATCGATCCAGTTGATATCACCGCCAGTCGGTTGTTCGATATCACCATCGGCCTGACTAACATTGTTTACCGTAGCTTCGCTGTAGTTATATCCGTTAGGTACTAGGCGTGAATGTACTAGTGACGGAGAATCAGCTCTGAACTGCTGAGCAGGCGCTGTATTTACTGCTGCGCCAGAGGTCGTCGTGGAATATCCTTCTGCGTGTATGGATAACAGCGGTTGCTGTAGTTGCTGCGGTTGCTGTTGCGATTCATGTTGGCCATGATCCTGGTTCTGTCCCTGTCTATGCTCCTGCTGCTGATGTCGTAGCTCCTGTTGTTGTTCTCCGCCGAGAGAGGCTGTGTCGCCGTGGAACTCTTTAAGCTCACCTGTGACCACATCCCAGATAATGACCGTGCCAAGGCAATCAATAGAAGCCACAAGTCTGCCACTGGGATTAAAGCTGATTCTCAGAATAGGCGCATGATGAAGTGAGAGCAAATGCCGTAGCTTGCCGTCGTCAGTCCAGATACGGATTTTTCCGTCAAACGAGCCCGTGGCAAGAACTGTTCCTGCTGGGTTCCATGTCAGAGTAGTGACTTCCTTGTCTTCATTAGGGGCATGTTCAAGCACCAGAGTCGCTGTAACAACTTCAGGGGTACTCTTCACACCCGCTGTGCTATTACTGCCTGGGCCACTGATTTCAGTTGGCAGAGCAGTATCTGCATCTGCCATGGGAACATCCACGTCTTCGGCCGCCGGTTTGGAATCATTATTGGTTTCTTTTTGTTCTTCTGACTTTGTGACTTTTCGTTGCAGATCCTGTCCCGTTTCTCCTTCCTTTACTTTGTACGAGAGTATGCGTGCGCCGTCCACTGTGCCATATGCGATTAGTTCTGATCTGGTAGGATTGACCTGCGAGGCCTGAGAACCTTCGAGTGTAAACGAGGGTCGCAGCTTCGGTATCGCATACGACTTCTTTTTGAATGAGGCAGGTGGTTGCCTGTGATGACCGTTATCATGATCATGAGCTTTACTACCTTCAACTTCGGCGTCCACGCGAACGGTCGAGGCAACCCCGTTCGAACCAATATCAGACGCTGCTCCCTTTGAATCTACTTCTAGCATACTTGCCGTTTTATGGGCATTTTGATCACTACTCTGCGTGAGTTGCTGAACTCGCTTGTCCACTTTTTGACGTGCCGATAGTGCACTTAGCAGCGTGTACGGCACAGCCAGTTTATCACTTCTGTTGAGCTGACCCTCTTCTCCACGGCTCCTTGCCACTTCGGCTTCTACTTCTATAAACTGAATTCCCTTTTGGACGAGACTAACTAGCGCTCCCCGCGGCACAATGCTCGAGAAACTCTCATCTAGCGCCTCGGCATGCGACTCTTGCTGTAACGAATATGTTGAGAATTCAAAGCCTGGTCGTGTTAGTGTGCACAGTCAAGACGCCTCTGGAGGATTTAGCCTGTTCTTACCTATGCCCTGTTTCATTGGGGCATTGGCAAGGGACAGCTGAGACATACCTGATTCCTGTAGATAGCGCCATATTAGATAGTTCAGCTCCTGGCTTGAGAGCGACATGGCTCGGCTGGGTGTACACGCGCACTGTTGAATTCAGCGCTGGGGTGCTAATGGATATGAACTTTCACAGGCGTTGTCTTTCAATTGTGTCTGGTCTATTCACTTTGCGCTCACCATTCGTCCTGGGACTAAGTCTGCGTCGGGAATATGCAACGGTGAAGTTGTAATGTCAAAATGTAGCTGCGCTCGTGCGGCCCGAGAGGCGCCGCCGCACCAATCTCCCGCACAATGTTGGAAGCTATCAATGGTAACGTGCATAGACCGGCCAGCGGGCCGAACCCTGGGTCACATATAAACAAACTTCGAGCATCACCAGCCTGACTTGGTTTTGCAAGAACGCGACATATAGCCACTTCGGCAAAGGTTCCTGGAGTTCTTGCTCGAGCTCAGCTCTTTGAGGACCTGCACGAGTCTGGACGAAATTCAAATTCGCGAGCTGGCCTTGCAATTAACCACATTAACTCGTACACGGATTTGTTCGTCTGTGCGGTTTCTCCGGCTATTACCAGCCGAACCTGGATCTCAATTGGCCTTCTTCTTGGTATTCCAGGCATTTGTGGCTTCCAACAGTTTGTGTGGCATTGTCAAACGTAGGTCAATTCATTCCCCCGTCATCCGCAGCCTCTGGCACGGCCTCGGCGGGTTGGGACGTAGCCCTAGACCTTGTGATTTCTGCTTCGTAGGAGGCCACTCGCGGGTCCAGAAAGAAAGTCAGCTGCAGGGTATGTCGCTGTGTGTATTGTTGAGGTATTAACTGATGCCCAGGAAGCTGGCTTTGATTTATTATATTTGCAAATTTAGAGTCTGTGCGCTCGCGGATTACAGGCCTGGCTATTTCGCATCAGTTCCTCAATTCTTGGTGAACAGTGAGTCGGCTCTGCTCTTCGTTTCTAGTCAGGTTTCCTTCTCTGGTTTAAGATATCAAGATATCTTTCAGCATGTCGGACATACCTGCCCAGTCGCTGCGCAAGCATCGCCAGACGATGATTGGCGATGTTAAGCGGCCAGATTATGGCCAATTAACTGGCATCTCCGGTCAGCAGCCTGGTGCCCAGGATAATTCAGCTGGTTTGCCTACTGTAGGCATTATAGATAGAGAGAAAGTCGGCAAACTGGTAAAAAAACGGCTGTCTTCTCGTCCTACTCCGCAGATGTACGCCACAACGTCGGGCTCAGCTCCTGCTATGCCTAGCAATGCTCATGATATGATATTAGAGGTGTCGGATAACAACTACCCTCTCCCACCAAAACAGCGATATGAGTATCGCGACCTCGGTCCTGGAGCTCGCCCGAATGGTCCGGACGCTGGCGGTCCAGCTCTGATCGCAGTTGATGAGAAAGCTGATGGTGCGAGCGATACGGAATCGGGATTGAATCCGCCACATTCTGGGCCTGCCAGGGTGGTAGGCCCCAGTTTTGGGCCCGGTATCTCAGCTCCTGTTCCTGGTCGCGGGGGTTACGACTCTGCGGTTCATTCAAGCCCGGGATATAATGGCTCCGACACAGGTTCTACGGTGCCTTCGAAGGAGTATCAGGAGTCTGCGACACGTAGCAGTAGAACACAGGCATCTAAAGGAGGCCACGCTCAAACCCAAGACGACGGTCGACCATCCATGGCCACTGTAATAGTACCCAAGGAACGAAAGCCCTTCCTAGCACCTGATTTTGAGGGTCAGGTCCTAGTGTCTGACACGCTGACTAACGCCACAACGGCAGAAATATCAGAGTATGCCGACAAAGTATCTGCTCTGCAAGAAACAGTAGCACAGGAGAAAAAGGATGAGATGTACGCTAACTATCAGAAGTTTCTCTTTGTAGGTAGGACTATTTCGGAGCTTAGCTCTGATTTAGAAGTCCTTCGCAAAGGTCTCAACGACATTAATCTAGCCACAGGCGCTTTGAAAGATGATGCGGTTCGGCATCTGTCCCTGACAAACAAATCCTCGACACAACTCAATAGGAATTCTTCTGCCTCTGGCAACGACAGCAGTATTTCCAATGGCTCTAGCTCAGCATCGTTAGCCCCGCCTAATGGTGCAGGCTATGACAGAAGAGCCAGTGTCATCGCGATGGAAGAGTTTTGGCAACGAAACCTCACTTCGCTCTTTCGCCACGTCGAGGGCGCTCAAAAATACCTGCCAATAATTCCTGGTAGACATGTGATTAAAGAGCAAGGAGGCTGGTATGAATTAAACGCCGCAACATGGAAGCCGCTACAACCGGCTCATATGTTTCTTCTGAATGATAATCTTCTCATTGCAACTAAGAAACGCGCTCGAGAGCCGAATGGTGCTTCTGTCCAACCCACCCGGACGCTAATAGCCAACCAATGTTTTTCGCTTCTTGATATCGAAGTGTCGGAAGTCAAGTCATATCCTCAAATTGGCCAGCGAGTACTTCAACGAGCCATTTCCATCAAACACGACTCTATGACTTATGTCTATCGGTCGGAGAAGAGCGAAAATCACGAGTTGTTTCTACAAGAATTCCGTAAGGCCCGTGATGACCTGTACCAACTAAAAAACTCCCGTCGCAATAATGGCCATAATCGGTCTGCTTCTGGCTCCAGTTTCAATGGAATTCCCCCACCGTCACCTTCTACAGGTGGTACCAACAGCGCTGGTGGCGTTTTACGTCGCCCAAATGGATTGTCTCGCTCTGATTCTGTCAGCTTGCTGCCGTCCACTGCATCTTCATCATCTAAGTCAGCCCTTGTTCGAGAAGTTGACCAAATACTGTCTGAGCTTGATCTAAATATTGCCCACCGCCAGTTTTCTTCTGTAGTTGACATGATTCTCAAATCCAGGTCACGTTTCCAGCAGGTGTCTGAAAAGCTGGCTGCTGAGTCGTCTTTGCCTTTGCCAAGACCGTCAACGCCGGGTACTGTTAGTTCGGCAAACAGTATTCATCGAGGGGTCAGCACGGCTCATAGTATAAGTGGGCCAGCCACTAGTTCTGGGGTAGCCACCAGCTATGTCCAGCTCACTGGCGATATATTACCAATCGATAAGCTGGAAGTGCGTATTAATACCACTACTGATCTGCTCTTACAACGACTTTCTGAAGAGTATCTTTCACGCAAGGAATTAGGCGAATTCATTAGAATGCTCACACAACTGGACGCAGCAGACTCGGCTAAAACATCTTTAATGAGCACACGACACTTTCTAATTCAGCGACGTATCAAGCAAGTTCCCTTTCAGGGAGATGTGCCTGCATACATCCGCCAAGTGGCTTTTATCACTTTTCAAATTATTGTATCTACAGTAGAAATCTACCGTGAGTGCTTCCCAGATTCTCAGGATTCATCTACCATAGCTGTGTGGGCAAAATCCGAGGTCGACTCTTACTCCATGCTATTTGCGCGCCAGCTTCACAATGTACATCCATCGACGCCAACTTACAGGGAATGCTGTGACATCACACGTGACGAAAGTTCCTGCCTTAGGAAGGTCAACCTGGACTTTTCATTTATGCTCGACTATCTATTTGATGCTACCTCTTCAAAACCAAAGCATTTATGAGCGATATATAGAATCGCGCAATCAAGATCAGGTCGGATTTTACTAGCCATTGGTCTGGGTAATCGGTTGAACTTGAGTAAAAAACTTTCCTCTCGATGTGTCATAAATATATAGTTTTAAAGAATTCGTTGAACCCTGTTCGACTGTGGTCACAACTTAGTCGATAGTTCAGAACTGTATCTGACGGGGTCGTCTGCTCCGCCGCCCCAGCCACCTTATTCCATCAACGGGCTCGGGCACCCCATTTGACTGCTTATTAGCTCTAGTGAACGTGAAGAACAAAGCCGGCTAATAAGAGTAACGGAGTATTATACTAGAATTCATTCAGCGTACGTCATGCCGACAAAAGGGGGATTTTTGTCTTCTATTCATATAAATTATTCATGCGAGGGCTGCCCTAGACCTCGCTGCTCCTCTCACTCCACCCGGGGAGGGCTGGCGCTTGGCCTGGCGCGGACTAGATGATATATGACAGAGCTTACAATAATAGCAAAGAATCCGACGCAATTGTCAGCCCAATCTCATATGGTCAAATAGTCAAATGGTCAAATGGAATGGTTATGCAAGTTTAGCCGTACTAAATTGATCTGGCCATGCACTGTCCTGCAATTTCAGCCATAGAAGCTGGCCATGAGCATGCATAGGCATGCAAGGGCATGCAATCTCGGCCATAGAAGCTGACCATGGTAATGCATACTCATGCAAGGGTATGCGTGGTTATGCATGGCCATGCAATCTTAGCCCTAGTTATGGATGACCGATAGTTTGACAAGTCATACAAATCCTATGACATGTCCTACAATTTAGATTACATATAATAGCAATGGTATGAAGTGTTATAGTCAACCCTCACGGACTAGGTCTCACATGTTATACCAATCCCATGAGATGCCATACCAGTCGTCCGTGGGTGCAATGACATTTGTGCGACATGTATTTTTTTTTTAATCTTTAAATATATTCTTATATCAGTCATTATAAACCATAAAGACGTTTTGTAGGGTGTTGTAGGTACTGGAGGGCTTAGTATTTATACAAATTTTAACTCAGCATACCCAGGTTAGGGTGGTGATGAAGATAGCATGCATGATTAGAACTCACATACCCAGGTTAGGGTCGTGATGATATCTTCATCTCTCCGAATCGAAGGTAGTTCGAAAGGCGAGCAAATATGAATATCTCGGGAACCTTCAACGCATTGCGATTGTTTTATAATCCTTGGCAGTTTTTGCCACAAATTACGGTTTCGACGTTTAACCAGATACCAATACCTATTCCAAATAGCAGAGCTGATAAACCAATCACAGTAGTCATCCTCGACAAGGACAACTGCTTTGCTGAGCCACATTCAAATGTCGTGTGGCCTGAATATGAGGTCCAATTCGCCAAGCTTAAAGCAGCCTACCCAGGTGGAGTACTCATAGTATCAAATACAGCTGGGTCAGGTGACGACCCAGATCTGGCCCAGGCTGCGGTCCTTCAGGAGAACACGGGCGTCAAAGTCCTCAAGCATACCAGCAAGAAGCCAGGCTGTCACGGCGAGATCATGGAATATCTTCGCAATCATAACCTGGCCACCGACCCCAGCGAAGTGGCAGTGGTAGGGGACCGGCTCATGACTGACGTGCTCATGGCTAATCTCATGGGCTCTACCGCGGTGTGGATCAGAAACGGAGTCATACCGCCTACCAGTCCACTCTCACGTCTGGAATTCGCGTTGTACGATTCTCTGGCCAGTAAAGATGCCAAATGAGATTTTATCTCGCTTTTACAACCGCTTAGGGCTCTTCCGGCGGCCAATGTCCTGCCTTAGGCTCGCGTTGGTGAAGCAGAGCCGCTTTCTCATTGCATGTGGAGAGAGAACGGCACTTGTCTCTAGCTGGTGGCTGGCGGAGCCGTTCGCACTTACTTCTGGTATCGGTTTCCGATATTTCCGACGGTGGCAAAAATAGTGCATTTAGTAGGAGTCACCGAGAACACACTGACCTATTTGGGACTGCGTGGGCCCTGCATTCCCGATCTTGCATTATCTGTGCATATTAGGTTGGTGCCGTGTGCCATGCATGTCTTGTCGAGGAACTTGAGCTTCTATATAAACTTTACTCAAGCTGTATTTTTGATATAAATCATCTCTCTATCGATTGAACTGAACTGTTCTTCCTTTTGTTCTTTTAGACCTGTAGCTGGGAGGAATAGAAGGTGGTGAAGATGCTGTCTGAGAAGCAGAGCCAGGAGGCGCAGTTGCCAGTCCCGGTGTCAGAGCCCACCGATAGGCCCCGAAGAAACAAGTCAAAGGAGTCGAAGCTATCTTATTTTGTGATTGGTGGCCTGATCCTGTTCGGATTGACCAGATCGTTCTTCATTTCTACTTGGCATTGGCCTTTCCATTGGCCTCACTTTGGCCATGGCGGACAGGGCGACGATGAGACCGGCGATTTGATTTGGAAAGAGCTGGTCAAAGGCTCAAATATATATCATGCCAATATAACGCTTCCTCTTGATTACGATGATCCAAGTGTTGGTAATGCCACTATTGCTCTGAACAAACTTAGTTCTACTCATCCGGAAGGCTCGCTGGGATCGATCCTAATCAACCCGGGCGGCCCTGGTGGCAGTGGCACGAATTTGCTGTATCGCAAGGGTGCTGATATATCGAGCATTGTGGAAGGCAGATACGATATTATTGGTTTTGACCCTCGTGGTATCAATTGGACCACTCCTAACTTCTACTGCGGTGCCGGAAATAATCAGATTCGCAGCTTCAGTTCGCTTTCACTCGAGCTTTTGACTACTCACGATGACAAGGCTTCTTATGGTGAGCAAATTGCATATGGAAAGTTACAGGGACAAGCATGTTCCAGCGATGAAACAGGAAAATATATTTCTACTGCCCTTGTGTCGACTGATATGCTTCATATCTCTCGCGCGTTGGGTGATGAGAAACTCAACTATTGGGGCTTTTCATATGGTTCTATTCTTGGTAACACTTTTGCTCAGATTTATCCGGAGTCTGTAGGTCGGATGATTGTTGACGGAGTTATGGATGCCGAGGATTACTATGCTGGTACTTGGTTCAGTAATCTTGAGAACACTGACGATGTCACCCGGACATTCTACGACGCTTGCTCGGCCTCTGAAAATTGTCCAATTCAAGGATCTCCTGTGGAGATTCAGGAGAAAGTTGAAGGGTTGCTGGAGAAATTGAAACTTGAGCCCGCAACCGCATTTGACATCGAATCGGATTTGGCTGGTCTTGTTACCTATTCGGATCTCAAAGGAACTTTCTTCAGCATGCTCTACTCGCCAGCTGCTTGGAAGCCCTTCGCTAATGCTACTTCTGAACTTATTCAAGGAAATGCTATTCCGTTCTACAAGTTATTTGTGGCAGGTAATTCGGATTCCGGAAGCAGACTCCCAGATGCAGGTGGTTATGCCACTCATTGCGGTGACTCTTCCAATGGAACCTATCCTCCAACTGTATCCACTCCAGAAGCGCTCAAAGATCTTATTAATACTTTGAGCAAGTCGTCAAAACTCTGGTCAGATGCCTGGCTTGTTGCCTCAGGATGCTTCGACTATAAAATCAAGCCCGTTATGCTTTGGGATGGACCATTCAAGAAAGTCGATGCTCCTATGCTTCTTATCGGAAACACCTACGACCCGGTGACTCCTCTCAGCGCTGCCAGGAAAATGTCACAATACTACTCTGAATCTGCAGTTATTCACCAGCACGGAATTGGGCACTGCTCGCTTGCACAGAACAGTGCTTGTACTACGGAACTTGTTCGTAACTGGTTCAACAACGGCGTTCTTCCACCTACGAATACCGTTTGCCAAGTTGATGAAATTCCGTTCGAGTCGCCTGATAGTGCTTCCCTTGAAGCGCTGTTCACTCCTCGTTTCTTGGGTATATAGTCAAGCTTATGTCTTATACAATAGTTGAATGTAATTTTAACTACGCTACTAGCTTGTTTCAAAAGTAGCCTTAATGAACAGCAAATATTCAGATTATGCATTGTTAATCTCTTCACGATACTTGTCTATAGATTACGTACTGAAGTGAGCAGACTACGCTGATATTCTGGCAGTGAGTCTTCACTAGAGTTCCTCGGAAACGGTCCATGTCAATGCGCCCATTGCGAGTCACTCGAAAAGTGAGTACCACGCAATCCAGGAGACATACTAGAAGCACTCCACGGACCATGAGATAGTACGGGAGTAAGTAACAAGATTCACATGAAATACGAGAGCACGGCCAGGCCCAGGGCCACGTCGACCGAGTTTGCGGCAGCCTCTTCTTCACGAATCTGGATTTTCTCGTCCGTCGTCAGTACACGACGGTGCTGGTAGTTCCAGACGTCGCTAAGAGTGCTGGAGGAGTCATCACCGAGCCCGAGTATCCAGTCAGCGAAGCGGATGAATCTGTTTTTGTTGCGGGATTCTGCGACGATAATATCCACTTCGTCTTTATGTATGCGATTGTCCAATAAATAACCCGAGGAGCGCTTCCTCCGACCTCCGATATGGAGCACACCATCATCATCGGAATCGTCATCAGTGTTTTCTTCTTCAGAATCATAGAACTTTTCTCGGAAGCTGTTGGCCGTGTCAGGTGAATCGAGCACTTTTTGTCGTCTGAATAGCCCAGTTTCTTCTTCCTGTTCGTCCTGATCTTCGTCTTCGTTGTTCAATGCTGTTGAACTGGCCCGTGTTCCTAACCAGCTTTGGCCCTTGCTTTCCCGAGACTCTTCCCACAGCCTGGAACCAGTGCGGTACAGCAAATGCGAATCTTCCAATTTTATAAACGACTGAGTCTTCGTGTACTTCCTGCTACCGTTGTGCCTAGGGCTGACACTACCAGAGCCAGCTGGCCTGTCGTGGTGCCCAGCCATAAAGGAGAAGAGCACAGTAGAGCTGCCAGACCCTCTCTGGCTTAACTCACTGTATTCTGCCTTGGAATAGTTGGGTAGACAGGTAGTCGAGAAGTGTGTGTTGTAGCTGTGGAAACTGCTCTGTCGACTGTGCTGAGCAGAGCGTGTCAGTTGTGGGCTTGCATCTCCTGTGATAGTTGTATTCGCTGCTGTATATGCACGGGACAACTGTGGTCGTCCCGGTGTATTCGACATGCTGTTAAGAGTAGTTGATTTATAATCAACTACGGATTCTTTTTTCGATTCCAAATTTGGTGTGACACGAGTTTGGATATCTGTGTGAATACCTGTGTCAGTCTTGGCTGCCGCCTCTGATGGAGCCCTTCGACTGGCTTCGCTTTGAGATAGGTCCGAGGGATCCAAAACTGGCGTGCTGATGGTACTACTGCCGAAAGCACTACCGGTATACTTACTATCAGCACTTTCCCTATGCTCGGTATGAATCGGACGGGGTACTTCAATGTCGCAATTTCTGGCACTGTTTATAGAGAGATCGCGGCTCACTGATATCTCTTCGTCCGGCTTTCCTATATCGTCCCTCGTCACTGAAGAATAAGCTTCAATTCCCGAGCTATTCCCTCCTAGAACTTCGGAATCTATATCGGCTGTGCTTGTCTTGTTGCTACGGTCGGCTATGACCGCTATAACCCGATCCTCGGTCTCTTTGTCTGAAATGTCTCTGGATGATTCGAAATCTGAAGCCGCTGCCGAATCCAAGTCCCTGCTGCCTGAACTATCGTATAATTCTATCAAGTCGCTGTTGTCCAGAGCGACGTCCTGATCCTGAGTTGGATGGGATGTATCTCCAGGTGGTAGCGGCTCGTAATGTGGGGTAGCGACAGACTTAATTATGGTCTGTGCAGGGCCCTCGATGCCGTGGTTAGGGCCTACTTGCCGAGGAGATGCGGTCTCGGTATCAGGAGCAGCAGAACCTGGAGATAGCGAATTATCGGAATGTACCGTAATGTCGTGGGCAGCTGCAGAAACGGTTATCGCTGATGCTGCAGGCTGGCGAGTCGGATCTCGAGCTTCTGAAGCGAGAGCTTCAACAGCCTGCCTGGCCATTGTACCTGACGAGCCGGGGACATCAGTTCCATGTCCAGGGTTATCAAGCTGTATTTCCTTTGTCGTCACTGTCGCTGTCTGTTTAGGTCTCCTAATGTTGAGGGGTTCTTCACTATGAGCATGGAAAAACGTTCCATCGCCGTGGTCGTCGAGATGAGAAATTCCAGAGCTGGCAAGAAAATTGTGCAACGGTTGAGAAACGTGACTGGGAGAAGTATTGTTATCATCTGGCATCGTCGTAGTTGAATGTACTGCGTTTGGAACAGCAGACCAACCGGTCGGGGTTTTAGTATCTTGGGCATGGTCAGAGGCAGCATCAGTGTACCTGACCGTGTAAAGACTAGTAGAAGTAGTAGTAGATATTGAAGGAAAAGTAGAAGCTGAAACTGAAACTGAAACTGCCGCTGTCGGCCCAGAATTCGTCGTGTTAGTCGCGGCACGAGTATTGGTACCAGCCTCAGCAGCAGTAACAGAGACATCGCCAGAAGGACTCGCGGAAATAGGATCTGTAGACCTGCGTTCTTTAAAGCTGGTATCTTTAGAACCGTGATATTTAGGACTGAAATCCGCAGAATCCAGATCTTTAGAGCTAGCGTCGGCACTGCCTGCTTCTTTGGCGCTTGGATCTTTAGCGGGATTTTCAGATCTCACATTCGTAGTAGTGCCGGGACCTGTTGGGACCAGCTTTGTAAAGCTTTGTTCTCCACCATGCGCATCATCGCCTACTCTTTCTTGAGAAACAGCCTCAAAAGACTCATCTTGATTCTGAATGGCGGCATGATAGATAATCGCGTCGGGGTGGCCGCCTTCCACATTAACAGAGCCATCGATGTCCCTCAAACTAGCACTGCTCTCCCCGGTCTCTCTTGTCTCTCTGGCCTCTCTGCTACCCCCACTGTCTATATTTTTCAAGATATTACTCGGTGTTCGCAGTCTGAAGCTTCCCAAGCTGTTACGCATGCTGAGGCTCGCAGTACCTAGTCTGCTTCCGTTGGTATCGAGACCATCGGCATTAGGACTGTCGCTGGCGCCAGCAGAACTGTTGAAACTGGCAGAGCTCTTGTGTCTCCTGACGGTGTTGTCCTGATTATGCTTAGATCTCAGGCTCCCGGTTGAAAGTCGGTGACTGGCAACGTCACTGTCGGCTCGGCTTAGGCTCCATCGATTAGCACCTGAGGCTAGACTATCGCCGCCTGCCGACATGACTGTGCCTTCTTCGCTCTTCCGCACAGATCGAATCCGCCCCAAAATTCTGCTTCCACGCTTCTTCAGTTTATCAGCAGTACTTTCACCCACCATTGTTCGTTTCTCGGTCCAAACCAAAATACTAGCAATCTAAGTTTGAGCCGAACACCCGCTTCATCGACGCAGACCTGCATGTGGGGTGCAGGGATCTGATTCTGCCGGCCACTAGCTGCTAGCCATCCGCTCTCAAGGCCCTAAGCTTTATTTGATACTCTGATTCAGGGAGGCATCTGTGGTTTCTTCCTTGCCGACTGACATGACACTTTGAGGTCGATACATTCCTTCCGAACTAGCTTTGGATACGATGAGTACTTGGTGGCCACGAAAGGCGAAGCGCGTTTCCGAACGGAAGCCGAGATCTCAAATATCGCCATCAACTAGCGTGATTGGAAGGAAGGGACACAATACACTTAATTGCCGAAGGCGACTATATGAAGTCATTAAGCGAGCCAGAACTATCAACAGGTCTATAAAATATCAGAGCCGCACATTCGCCGTTTCCGGCAAATTCAGGGGCAGCACCGCCGGCGGGGGCCACTCCGGGACCGACGCTCGCGCAGCGAGCACAGCGGGGTCCGGGGCAGCGCCCTGGCTGCCGGAGGTAATAACAGTTATTAACAGTTATGAACAGTTATGAACAGTTATGAACAGTTATTAACAGTTATGAACAGTTATTAACAGTTATGAACAGTTAATAACAGTTATTAGCAGTTATTAAAAGTTATGAACAGTTATTAACAGTTAATAACAGTTATTAGTTATGAACAGTTATTAACAGTTATTAACAGTTAAAAACAGTTATTAACAGTTATTAACAGTTATGAACAGTTGTTAACTGTTGTTAACAGTTATGAACAGTTGTTAACAGTTAACAACAGTTAGCAACAGTTAATAACAGTTATAAAACAGTTAATAACAGTTATAAAACGGTTAACAACAGTTATTAACAGTTAATAACTGTTATATGAGGAGCCTGAAACGACGGGAAACAGTGGTGGTGGAACAAGAAACTAGTAATACTATGATAGCAGCGAATAATAAAATAGGAAATAAATCATATAACAGGCAGGCGGACAGAGTGAGGAATGCAATAGTTCTGCCGCCAAACGGAAATGAAAATGAACGTGATGGTCGGTCTAAGCGACCACGGGGTGGAGACGACAGCTGGGAAATGCCTTATACAAAAGCAATAGGCTGACAACCAGCAGTGGACGTAACCAATAAGGATAATCTGCTATGATGAGTAGTAGCAGTTATATTAGTGCGATCCCGCTACGTCCACATGCTGGGAGTCTGGGTGTGGGGATTGTACAAAGAGAATACACTCTGTTTGGCGGGTTCTTCGCCGTTGGAGCTGAGCCATGCCAACTCGTTCCGGATGCAGCTGACAGCGTCTTTCAGTCTACCATCGCTCTTGTCATTGTGCTTTTCGAGCTTGATTTGCCAGCCATCGTGCACGAGTCCGAGCCCACCTGCCCTTTTGGAGGCTTCGCGGATGGCCACGATCCAAGCGGAAGCAATGTCATCGTAGCATACCCATTGGTGGTGATTGTTTACAGGCGTCGACCACACAGGCAGCTGATGGAGCAAGTCGGTGGCAGAGTCGAGGAATGCAAGGGTGTTGGATGGCTGCGATTCAGCCGGAGGTAAGAAATTGCTTGTGTAGTCGGAAAGTGCGCTGAGAAACTCCTCTACTGTTGGGCGTACTCGAAGATATGCGTAGTCACCCCGCTGGTCGCCTTTGAATGGAAGACTGTTATACACCGTGGCCAGAAGGTTCTTCAAGTGCTCAATGGCTGTGGACACAGTGATTCGAGGAGCCAGGTTCGAGATCTCTCCTACTAAGTATGGGTGCGTCTGGCACAGGTTCTCAATGATATTGCGCAGGTTCTTCTTGTCAAGAGATTCCAGTATTCGGCCAATAGGAAGTGGGTGTCCTGCAGCAGTATGAGTACGGGCACGTTTCGATACTTTGGACGATGCTGGGGCTTTAAATCGCTGAGATACGCCTGTAGAAAGTCGTTTCTGGAAAGCGCTGCTAAACAAATCCATTTCTGAGCCCGAGCCGGAACCTGAGGTCCCTCGAAGGGCAGACCCAGGGACCGATCTCGAGCCACCGCTACCGTTCAATCTCGGCTGCTGGTAGTTTCTATGCTCATCGTAGTCATCATAGACTTCGTCGTTATCATTGCTCATGCTGTTGTCGTTCTCCTCATCTGAGTCAAATCTATCCATGGAATTCATTTTTCTCTTGCCGGACCGGAAATTCGGCGTGCTGGGACCATTCCCATTATGAGTGTTACTGTCGCCTACAGCACCCTGGATGCCAGAACCCGAACCGCCACCGATTTGACCAAAAGCCGAAGGCGTTTGAAACTGATTTCCAGCAGCCTTTTCCTGGCCCGGGAATCCCTGCGACAACAAAGGAGATGCTGCCGCACTAGAGGCGAATTCAAAACCCCATCCAGTTCGGGGAGGGAGAACTGCACTAACTACCATCTGACGGGTCAACAACCAAGGACAGCAAAAGCACACAGAAGAACTCAAGAAATCAAAAAGAAATCAAAGAAATCAAAAAGGAGCAGAAATGAAACACAAATGGGAAATAATCCGGTCAATAAACAAATACAGCTATACAGTGAAGCACAAGTCAACGGTAATATCACGTATCAATCGTCGTCAATGCAAATTCACAGCTGACTAGTCTTCAGTCGTCACTGAGTCTTCTATCAGATATCGAGCTCTAAAAGAATCGCTGCTAGCCAATCAGTCGCTCTAGAAGCTATTGTCAGTACTCTTTCGTATCAGCAAAACCGACAAAGCTGGGTAGAAAAACTCGCTGCTTCGTAATCTTCGCGGCCGTCTTCTTGCCTCTCTTGGTGGCTTACCAAAACAAAACCAGCGGCAAGCGCCTGCACAAAAAATACACAACGGCTGCAGTGGGCGTTCCGCACGGCTGAGAGGTGAGCCAAGTGGGTAGCTTCAGTAATTTTTGAGCTCCGGAGGGAGCGCAGCCTCAGTGATCCTGTTAGGCTCAGTGTCGACCTCCGGCGGCCGGAGGGCTTCCCTGGACCCCGCTGTGCTCCGCGTCGCGGAGCCTCCAGGCCTCTGGGGCCGACTCGAGCGCCAGCGAGAGGAGCAGGGGGGTTTGGGGCGCAGCCCCAGTCGCCGGAGGCACGCCCACTGGCCTCGGGCGGCCGGGGCGCTAACCTCGTCACAGTGAGTGGCTGGGCCACGGGTCCGAGGCACCGGCCCGGTCTGCGCTGTTTCTTGGTGGAGAATTGGCAGTATCTACATATCACCCCTGCGTATGCACTAATAGGGGAATCTGTATACAGATCTGCCCCAGGCTGCTTTAGTATACATATAGTATTGTACACCCTCTGCACCAGGCTGGGTACGTGTTGTAAATTCGTAGTACAGACCTAGCACGCACAAAGTACGTCTGTTGTACGAAGGGCCAGAAGTGAAGAAGTGAAGAAGCTCGTCTAACGCTTTACAGCAAGCAGAAATGTACAGAACATAATCCATATCATCAATAGTATAAATCAAAATATATAAACCACTATGCAAATACATCTTCTTTGTCGAGCTCGATGATGTTGTCTTCTAGATCATTGAATGAAGTAAAGTGAATCGGTCGATGAAGTTCATGATAGTAAGGAAGAGGGACATCGATCTTCAGATCGTACGAGGCGTTTGCACTCCAGGCAGCTCCCATGAAGGCGTAGTTCCAAATGCCGTCGTCGGGAACCAGAAAGTATCCATTGATTCTATCTGATAATAGAAGCTGACATTTTTCACCGAATTTAGTCGAGTATCCAACTGGGTTTATTGCCGAAATGTCTCTGTTTCCACTACCCCATTCGTATCCTTCCGGCTTAATAGAAAACGCAGAAAGCGTGACAGATCCTGGTGTGAAGGACACTGTCATAGTGATAGCCTTAGAATCCCATCCACCAGTAGATCCAGAATTGGCCTCCATGATCTTTGCCTGTGTCGTAATGTCGATTGCACTGAGCACCGGACTCTCCTGGGCCTGAGTATGAATCCATCCAAGAGGTTCAAGTCCCTTCAAAGAGGCTTCACTTGCACCGACCGAAGGTAGCTTTAAGGGCAGTTGTACAGAATTAGCATTGCCCACTTGAGGCACAAGGGCAATGACACGAATCTCCTTAATCTGTGGATTATCTGGAGGAGACACTCCATACAAAAACCCACCAACTTGGGCACGAAGGTCTGAGATTTGAGTGAACTTCTTGAGAATATTCTTGGGCAGAATATAAGTGTACTTCTGTGAGTCGTCGCGAATATCTTCAGAAGAAACGTATATATGCTTCGACCGGAGATTGATACTTGTGCTGGCAATGGCCCGATTTCGCCAATCTGTTTTGGATGAAAAGGTTTCCTGTTCGTAATTGCTAGTAGTAACAACTACCATTTCATCACCATGCACATTCTGAGTTTTCGTTTTAAGAGCTGTCAGCTGCGACTGCTGGTCCTGCCGCTGTTGATCAATATCAGCCATTTCTTGACGCTTCAAAGATGGAGCCTTGATTTCTTGGCCGAGAATAAGATCACGAATCTCGTGCTGAGTCAAAGACGCGACATTGACATTATTCTTCTTTCCATAATCATTCAGAATCAGATCGCTCAACTGGTTCTCCACGTTGATCCACTGCTCAGTCGTAAACGAGGGCCATATATGGTGTTCTTCCGTAAGAACACTTCTATCTGGTCTCAGAATAAGCTTGGTCTTCTCCTGGTTCACATGAAGTCCTCTCAAGATAAGAATAAGTCTTGAGAAAGCGGTACCAGGCTCTGTTTTGTTGTCTATCAACCAATCATCGTACAAGTTGTATAGTAACATCTTAGGCTCTGTCGCTTTAAGAATAGTGTCTGCCAATTTCTCGATTTTCATGGCGTCTTGGAACGGCAATTGCAATTCAGAAGGACGGATTGAAATATTGGGGAAATCCAACATATGAACTTCCAAGGGATCAAGCATACCTTTCCTTGTCACAATTAGCTGCTTCGGCTGTTCTTCCTTGGGCAGTGACCGTATCAACGCGGCAACTTCCTCTGCTGTCTTCCATTTCGCTAACTGGCCCAAACGCTTCTGACCAGCCCACACCGAAGTATGAATCACCTTTAAGAATAGTTGTCCTGATAAGACGTTAGTTTTCACAAGCCTGCATGCGTGACCGCCTGCCACGAGTGTCCACACTCAAACTATTACTTACCTGTTCTTGGATTAAAAATAAAAATAGCACCATTAATAGGCTTGGTAGTGAGATTGCCTTCAAATGTTTTGTGTACAGTCACACGATACACATTGCTGTCGTCAATAAAGAATTGAACCTCTTTGCCAAATAATTCTGAATAATTGTTCGAGTTGAGAAACGCCTCTTGTGGCTGCGACTGGTAGAGCTGGAGTCCTTTCCTGATACGTTCACGAAGAACAAACAAAGCAGGGTTCGCCTTCATAATCTTCGACATCGCCTGCTGCATTAGAGGCTTCAGACCCGGGAACCAATTACCGTAGGCATCGTACATATTATAGGCAAGATCAATGCCTACCATTGCACCAGTGGGAGATGGGTAGATACTGATGCCGTCTGAAGTGTAATCGAGGAACTTGGCTCGAGTGTATCGCGAAATATCATGGGAATCGTAATCTCCATATCGCAGTTGAATATCTAACCAAAATTTGTTGGCCGTCGCAAAATCCATGACATCCTTAGTGTCGTTAAGAAGGGATGGTCCACTTACACTCCACTTATACGTACTGTGAAGGACAATATCGGCCGCAGAAGAATTCATCTTGTATGATTTTCTAGGATGAATGGATTCTTTATTGACATTCTCAATCTGAAGAGTGTCCATTTCAGCGTCTAGAACGTGGCAAATGTCGAAAATGACACTTTCGTGAATCTTCTGCCATAAATGGGCTCGGAAAATCTGAATCAGCGAGATCTTCAGCGTCGGAATCTTTCCGTGCAAGAAAATACCCGTCAGATCAAGCTGGACGAGGAAACCAACATACACATTAGCACGGTTAATGGTCGGTGACCACCATAGAGTGAATCTACGATTAGGGATCTGATTCAGACCTGATCGCTGAGCGTTTGTCAACTTCTTGAACTTCATCGAATCTTCAAACCCAGAAGCCTTCTCCCAGAACAAGCCTTCCCAGTTATCGAAACCAGTGCCCTTGAAAAGAGTATGTTCCAGAATCGTTTCAATACCTCCAAGAGCCTGAATAACATCGGTACGGTAAGCATTAAGATTCCATAACTTACCGTCATGGCGTTGACTTGTCCACCAAAATGGATTTACCTTTGCCAGAGAGTATTGTCTAAACTGGACACGAATTCGGTGACCCTTGTCATATGCTAGTGTATGTCTGTCCTTCTGGAATAAGGTGTTTATACGTGGCAGACCTCTATCCCATCGGTCTTCCAAGTCCTCCAAAGTCAGACGACGATTCTGCTGACTTGCCTCTTGCCTCTTCATAGCATACTCAGCCCAGACGTTCTGAGAATCAATAAATTCAGACTCCCATGATGCGATATAACGGAAAATGTTAGGTATCAGCTGGTCTTCTTGGTGGCTCATGCCAGATCTGAAATGGGTGATTCCTGTGTCAGTCTGCTTGGACCACCGAAGGTCCGAAGTGGGAATAAGAATGTGACTAGCACTTAACATGCCCAGTCCTCCCAATTCTTTAGGCGTGTAGAAAACAGCCGGAGGGAAACGCGAAGGCATTTTTGAATTTAATCCGATCTTAACTCTGGTCTGGATCTTTGTTTCACACTTGACCAGGGTATCCAGAAGATTTTCACTGGCGACAGCTGCTTCTCTATAGTAGGTAAACAGTGAGATCAGTGCTGTATTCCACTTGTTAGCAATCTTCGTAAAAGTAGTAGAACCGGACGACATGAGAATCTGACGAATGCGGTTGTTGAATTTCGCGATATCCTCATCAGTGACTCTCAAAAATGCGTACGCCGTTCTCTCTTTCGTCTCTTGATCTATCAGGTTCCAAACACTATCGCGAATTTGGACGTCAGTGTCAACGCGCGACTTCGGAAGAATTCTCACTTCAAAACCAACCATAGAGAACAAAAGATTGGGATTGTCACGACTATAGACGGATGCGAATGTATCTTCCCATTCAATAGTCGTCAGAGACCGAGGAAGACGATTCTTCATTTCCCAGAACACAGCTCGTCCTAGGTTCACATCATGTCGCATAAGTCTCATTCTTGAGTCGCTTGGCCAGCACTTTTTGTTGTTGTACCCTACGACGTTCTCGAAGTTTGGATCAGGATTTTCAGTCAGGAAGCGCTGGATCAAATCTCGTGCATCTGTGGCTGAGAATCGGAAGAAGACATAAATCTGGTCAACGTAACGGATATACAGACGAATTGGGTGATTGACTTCGGTTTCGTCATCCTTGAATTGAAGGAAATCGTTTGGTTGCTGTGGGGGCCCAGCTAACTCACTAGCACGAGGCAGACCAAGAAGCAGCAAATCGAGAACCAAACCGTAGTATTGCATGACAAATGAGGAAAACTGCAAACCACGAATAAGTCCATATTGGTTTACATGGCTCATGTCCTTGTAAGACAGAGCAACGTTATTTTTCGCGGTAATGTAGTCAGCAATGTTAGAATCAACAATCAAACGTAGCAATCTGTTGAGAAGCGTAAAGTCAATCTTCTCGGCCATTTTACTAAGCGTCGTCTGTAGCAAAACGTTGCACTGACCTTCAGATACATCCCACACATCGCGCAGATTGTTGATGCCTTGACACCATTTGTACAGCAGCAATGGCGGCACTTCAGAGTCGCTGGGCTTGATCCAGTTAGGGAACAGGTGTCGCTTATCGGCCTCATACCACAGATACTGATCAAGGTATGCATCGGTAATCTTCTCCAAAGGATCGATCTCATACACCGGAAGAATATGGCTGTAATAGTCCATCATGTCTAAGCCAACCTCCTTGAATACTCGCTGAGTGAGCAAGAACCGCTTGATTCTAGATAAACACTCGTGTGGGTTATCATAGGCTTGCTCGATAAGCGCTAACTCTTCACGTTGACTCTGGTTCAGTCTGTTCTTGACAGAATACGAGTCCTTGAGGCCCTCTAACGCCAGTACCAGCAGTTTTGTATCATGCTTGTAACTCAGAGGTGGGAATGGGATAGGCGAGAACTTGCGGCTCTCTAGCCAATGGACCATGGTAGAGAAAATAGCCACGGCGTCCTCTGGAGCGACATAAGGACCATCCTTGGAAAAGTTGTGCTGACGTTCCTGCTCAGCCTTCAGCCATAACCGGGTAAGACGTCCCAGATTCTTTTTCGCCACTGTTTTCTCAACAGTTGTACCACGTTTTATTCGCTCTCGATTATAGTGAGCCACAGAAATCCATCCATCTGCCTTGGCCTTGACATACTTGAGAATGATGTTCTCAATTGGAGCAGGTAATCCAGGAACTTTCCATGGAATATTCGCTTTCCAACAACGCCATGCTTCACTGAGGTGCTGGATAATGGTCTTAGCCTTGTTCTGCTTGATTCCCTCGGGGATCATGTCGAGAATATCATTGAGAACAGAGGCGCGTAGCTCCAAATCATAGTAGGATTCAACTCGCTGTTTGGTAATCGTTTTAGCAACGGCTTTCGAATGGCGGCCCTCAAACTGACGAGCTAGCAAGTTACCTAGCCATCTCTCCAGCAGGGGAATTATGCCTCGCAAAAAGAATAACCAAACTCGCCAGGCAGGCTGCCAGAAGCCACAACCAGGACCCTTGCCAATGACAGTGTTGAATCGATAATAAATAACATGCTTGAGATCTTTACAAGTTCGAATCTGGTGCATCACCTTGTACTTGTATCGGTAAATACCGGTCAGTTGACCAAGATGGTTCAAAGTGTAATGAAGACCGTCGGCCAACTGGTAGGCATCGACGTTGCCCAGTCGGTACTGAACATGGGCGTCGACAATCAACTTAATGACACGTAGAATCTCTCTCATTAAGTGGAAAGCATTGCCGAACCTCGACCGCTTACGCTCCTTGGTTGTAAGAGTCTTGATTGGTTTCAAGTTGAAATTATAGTCCAAGTGCAGATAAGTCAGTCCCTTTCTGTGAATGAGCAAATTCAGCATGGTGAAACCCTGGCGACAGAGCTGTAAACCGGCCTCTACCCAGTCAATTGTAGTCTGCTGGAAAAACTTGGTGTTCTTCAGACTTCGCAACAGATATCGCTTTTTCTGGTTGCTGGGGGGTTTTGTTTTCAGTGCGTTCAGCACGTAGCTCTTGAGAAGCTTCTGATAGGACACTCGTACCTTGACAGGATTGCCGCCTGGAGCGTGCTGGATGTACCATTTCTTTATTAGAGCCACGTCTTGGGCTCGAACCATGACACCACTGCGCCGATTAAACGGATACGGCGCCCACCAGAGAGCGATGGCATGGCTGGTGTTGTCCGTCGTCAGGGGAGTGTCCTCTAAGAACGACTTGAAATCGTCGCCCAAAGAGAATATGTCTTCAGTATCGTCATCCAGAATGAGGTCCTCGGCCTCCTGCTCATCGTGCTTTCTTCTACGGGCTGATATGGGATTGATAGCTGGATCATAGTAAAATGCAGGCAAGTCTGGATCATCTGTCTTGATATACACATCTTGTGGGTCATGATACCAGTCAATCTGGACAGATCGAGGTAGGGAGTTGTAAAGGTGTGGGTATGCGATTCTGTACTCAGTTCGAATAGGTGATCTGAAAATAATTCGGTCAATGGCATTGAACTCGCCAAAGTCTTCATTGGCTTCATCCACGTCTTTATACAGGGGCTCGAATTTGGGTCCACCAGGAATGGCACTGTTCAGCGCTTTGGCTGTGAAAAATGACTTTTTATCGAACAAGTATAGATCGTTTCGCGAGGCTATGTCAGCCACAAGCGGGCTGGCTAGTCGATACAAATTGGCCATTTGAGGCAGCTCTAAATTCCACTTCTTATACGCTGGTCCAGGGACAAACTGTGGGTCTTCGATCAGAGGCCGGTGGTCATAAAACCACTCGTATACTGGTCCATCTTCTTCCTCATCCAACTCCATCTGAATCGCATCACCTGGCTCGGCGATCTCGATGTTCTCACTCCAGTTGATAGGAGGCTCCTCATCGTCGAACGGAGGGAAGCGGATTCGCTTAAAATGCCGCCGGTCGCGCTTTTCCCGTCTCATCATCATCCACATGGTCGCCCATTGCGCCGTGTACACCGGTTCAATGACTCTAGGAACCTCGTTGACAAACGTGATGGCTCCTGTGATGTGATACAGCACTTTTACTTCCCGCACCTGCTCCCATGGCTGGGGCATGTTCTCCAGAAGTTTGATAACTGCATGGGGGATGAATTTGAGGGCTCCCAGATACGAGCGCTTGTCGGCAGCCACTCTCTTGGTCGACAGATCTCCGTGGTCACGAATGATTTTTCGCAGATGTTCGGGGGGCATATCCACTTTTGTCGAGTGCACAAAGGTGGCCTTGCCTTTCTTAGCCCCGTATTTTTGCTTCTGAATCTGATGCCATCTCCGCTTTCTTTCCAGAGCTCGTGCCTTTCGCTCCTGTTCTAATTTTTCTGCTGAGACAGGGCTGTCTCCTGGGGGTGGCCGCGACGGTGGCGGTGGTGGTGGCGGAGGCTGGATCCCACTGCCGATCCGTCTTTTGCCATTACTACCAGAAGGCGGAGGAGGTGGAGGAGGCAGACCCGCTGCACCGGCCTTGCGTTTGGCGCCCCCGCTTCCAGGGGGCGGAGGGGGTGGCGGTGGCCCTCCATTCATCCCTTTTTTTCCAACGCTGAATCCTGGAGGCGCTCCGGGTGGGGCCCCTGGTGGCGCTCCTGGCGGCCCGCCTGGTCGTCGTCCACTCATGGGGATCTGAACTGGGGGATGTTAGTTCTGATGGAATTCGGACGCGCCTCCGATGGCCGGGCTCTGTCCGGACCCGTTGTGTTTGCTTCGCAAGCGACTTTCGCGGGAGCTGGAATGCTTGCAGCTTGCAGGCATCAGACTCGCTATGGCAGTATCGCAAGTACTTACAAGAATAGTAACGCTGTGAAAGCTAGCAAAAAGAGATAAATAAAGGTCTGAAAGGCGCCTTTATCTGTCTTGTAGTGTTCTTGGGTCACCGATGTCGTTCCTCTCAGGTGTAGACTCGCGAAGACTGGAACTGGTTAGTACACGGTGCCAAGCGGTACGGTCAACAGACCGAGGGCCAAAAGTTCAATTGACAGCACCTGCTACCTAGAATTCTAATAGACTCACCCTTCAGCGATTCCTTTCAGCAAACTAGTCCAGATCTCTCAGTCGAGATGTGCGCATTCTCTGGACATCTGAAATTCTCAGGTTGAAATATACCTTGGGCAAGGGTGTCACGTGATCTCTGTACTCTCCGTACGAGAGATAGAAGTTGGCATCCTGAGATGGAAGCCCTTAGATCCAACCAATTTTGTACTTTGTAGTCACATGGCCAGTCCATTAATTGTCATTGAGTGATCTGTTTTGCTGAGGTGAGCAATGGGTGGATAGGCATGTCTCGGAGCAGGACCTAGGGTTGAAAGTTATCCCCTTCATGTGCATGTTAATCTTATCTCGTAAGTAAAAAATTTATTTTTCATTTTGTTTATTATTAGTATAATTGTATAATCTACTGAAGACTTGAGACTGTTAGTATGACTTTTCTTCGAGCTTTTACACCGCGAAAGAAACAAGCAGAGATGTATTATGTTTATATCAGCAATTAAAAGACATTGTCAACCAGACTCTTGTTGGCGACGAGCTGCTTCATCTTAGCAACAGCTTCCTCGAGCGAGACAGTCTCAGTCTTGCCATGCTTGGAAGGATCATCTCTCTTACGGATGTTGACAGTGTTGGAGGACTCTTCCTCCTCACCGACAACGAGAAGATAGTTGTACTGTTGAAGCTGGCCTTGACGGACCTTCTTTTGCAGAGTGTTAGGACCAACATCAACATCAGCAAAGAAGCCGTTATCATAGAAGTAGTCGCGGACCTTCTGGGCATAGTCAAAGTATTTGACTCCGACAGGAACTACTAGGACTTGACGGGGCGAAAGCCACAATGGCCATTTACCGAAAAAGTGCTCGGTAAGAATGGCAATCATACGCTCAAAAGAGCCGTACAAAGCACGGTGGATCATGACAGGACGGTCGTAGTGTTGAACCTCGCCAGCAGCATCAGTGACATCGGCACCACGGAATTGCAGTCCAAATCGGTCGGGAAGTTGGAAGTCCAACTGAATCGTGGCACACTGGTGCCAACGCTTCAAAGCATCCGAGATCATAATATCGATCTTAGGGCCGTAAAAGGCACCGTCACCAGGGTTGAGCTCCCACTTGGCACCCCACGAGTCCAGAGCACTAGCAAGCTTGGCTTCGGCATCGTTCCAGGTCTCAATGTTACCGACATACTTCTCAGGTCGGGTAGACAACTCCATCTTGAAATCGAAACCGAAAACACCATACACATGCTTCAAGAACTCGAAAATGCCGGTGATCTCAGCCTCAATCTGGTCTTGACGACAGAAAATATGGGCATCATCCTGCTGGAAACGACGAACACGAGTCAAACCAGACAGGGCGCCGGAGAACTCATTTCTGTGAATAACACCGAAATCAGCTACTCTCCAGGGTAACTCTCGATAACTTCTGTCACGGGCCTTGAACATAAGACAGTGGCCAGGACAGTTCATGGGCTTAAGACCAAACTTCTCCTTTTCAACGTCAAATGTGAACATATTCTCCTTATAATTAGCCCAGTGGCCCGAGACCTCCCATAGCTTGGCATTGTACATATTGGGGGTGATGACCTCTTCGTAGCCACGCTTTCTGTACTCAGTACGCAGGAACTCTCCCAAGGTGTTGTAGATACGGGCACCATGAGGCAACCAGAAACAACTTCCTGGTGACATTTCGTGGAACATGAACAACTCCTGGTCCTTACCAATCTTACGGTGATCGCGCTTAGAAGCCTCTTCGAGGAACTTGAGGTGCTCGTCCAACTGCTTCTTGTCGGGGAACGAAACACCGTAGATTCTTTGCAAAGAGTCATTAGCAGCATCTCCCAAAAAGTATGAGGCAGAGTTCTTCAAGAGCTTGATGCTTTTGATTCTACCAGTGTGGGGGACGTGGGGTCCACGACAGAGATCGATGAGAGGACCACATCTGTAGACTGTGGACGAGGTGCCATCAGGGATCTTGGACTGGATCAGAGTCTGCTTGTATTTGTTGTAGGCAAACATCTTGAGAAGGTTCTCTTTGGTAACAATCAGACGTTCGAATCTCTGTTTGTCCTTGACAGCACGTTTCGTGACGCCCTCGACAGCTGGGAAATCAGCACTGGAAACAGCGCGCTCGCCATTGTCAATACTCATTTCGTAGAAGAAACCATCGTCAGTGGGGGGTCCAACACACAAGTGAGCACCAAAGTGACACTCACAAGCCTCACCGAGAACGTGGGCCGACGAGTGCCAGAAAACCTTCTTTCCGTCCTCGCTATCGAAATCCAGCAACTCCAACTTTGAGTCCTCCTCAAAAGGTCTCTCAAGATCCCACAGCTCGCCGTTGACCTTAGAGATAACTGTCTTCTCGAACAGCGACTTGCTAATATCACGGGCAATATCGGCCGGACTGGTCTCCCAGGAAGTGCCCTCCTTGACAGAACCATCCTTCAAAGTGATCTTAATGGGCTTTCGCTCCTTCTTAGCGATCTCAGCATCCTGGACCTTTTTGAGTTCCTCGAAAAACGCCAGGCGCTCCTCAATGAACGCGAACTTGGGTTCGTTCTAGGCTGTTAGTTCAATTCCGCTGCGGAGAAGAAGTAGAAATACACTCGCGCAAGCTCCAAAGCAGATTCGTACGCAGGTCTGGACACAGAAGCCAAATTTTCCACACGATCGGGGCCGACTCAAACGGAGTGAGAGAAGCCACAGGGTCCGGGGCAGCGCCCCAGCCGCCGGAGGCGACCCCACATTCTCGCCGGGTGCCAGTCCAGCTGCCCATGCTCCACGGAAGCTCTAGGGACTTACAGGGTAGAGAGCAGGGGGCCCCTTTTTAGGGGCAATGGCAGCATCGGCCACCTTCTCAATCAGTTCGGAAACTTCGGCGGAAGCCATTGTTGTCTGTTTGTTGTCCAGGCAGAGTTATCGCGGTGCGGAAGCTGGCAAGATTAAATATAAATAGAGCTCTGATGATCTGAAAAATCAAAATGTGTCACTCACCAGCGAGCATGCGCGGCGCGCGGCTCCATTATGAAGACCTCTGTCAGGGGCCGTACGGTGAGACAAGCTGCGTAGGCTCAGGGCCCCCTGTCTGACCTAGGAAAAGTAGATCTTTTGATAGGGAAGGAGGCGTAACAGGCCGTGTGGCAAATGGTACCACATGGTACGGAGCTGTGCTCCCGGTGTTGAGGAAACAGACCGTTTAAGCTGTGTATGCACCCCCCAGAATATGTACTGCCCTGCATAAGAAAATCTAGCGGGCTAAT
The DNA here is from genome assembly GCA_030580325.1 of Sugiyamaella sp. yHKS617. NCBI lineage: Eukaryota > Fungi > Ascomycota > Dipodascomycetes > Dipodascales > Trichomonascaceae > Sugiyamaella > Sugiyamaella sp. yHKS617. The sequence continues at coordinate 8,121 of JAKTSR010000068.1, read as the reverse complement.
AGTCATATTTCTCTCACTAAAGGCTCACTCTATTGCCGAGCCCGAATATTAGTCAGCCGAATAACCGCAGAATGCTGGGAGTTACTAGACTGGCAGACTCAGCTAAGAAATCCGCCAGAGCCTCCAACAGGTTATCAATGCCGTTGGCAATGATCTTCGTCGCGCCAGGAAACTCAGTCGTTGTTCCCTACAAAATCTGTCCTGCGATTACCTACGACCTACTAACAGACCGACGTAAAATCTTAAAATTAGCAGAAGACCAGGTGGTTGATGACTAAAGGAGTTGGTTACCCAGCCGCGAAAGTTCAGTCCAGTCACCCGGCTTAATGAGCCGGGTGACGTAGATTCACAGCCGGGTAACCATTCTCGGTGATGTTTACTGTCCGGCTAACATTCTTTTAAGGCCGGGTAACTGTATCTCTTGTAGTTACCTAGTTGAGTGTATCAATGAGAGAAGCTCATGAATTATATACGATACGAACAGTTATGGCCGTACATGCCTAAGTGCTAGCGCGCTAAACGAAGATAGATGACTCGGCTCAGCATTACTAGGTACGTTGAATATTGCTTCAAATCAGAATTCTGGCTGACCCCATGAATGCAACTGCTCATACAGGTATTCACATGTTATCGTTGCCTATTTAAGATCGTTTGACTGACAAGGAAAACAGAACAATTTTAAATCAAGCATTAATACTATTCTGTCGATCCAGGTTCTAGCGTGCTTGTCATGAATGTATACGGCTCCGAGAAACTAGAAAAAGGGATGAAGACCTCATAAGTGGCTGCTAAAGAATAGACAGACTTTTAGCATTGCGGTAAATACCGGGGAGAAAGAATCTCTTTCTGAGCTATGAAGTTGCATTGCTAATAATGGCCCACCAGTTATCACGTTCATATCCACTGTCGACTATTTGTCCCTTGGCAGTTATCACATCTTCTTCTAGTTCGCCCTTTTTGTACAGATGATAGTAGCGATTCCATATCACAGGAGCATGTTCCCCCTTCCCGTTATTTGTTCCTTCAGATCCTAAGTCAGCCGATTCAATCTGTTCCTCTACTTTTTCTCCCTGCTTCTTCGACTCTTGTTCCTTACTCTTCCTTTTGCCGACTTTATTCTGTAAAACCCACGGAACCATTACATCCTGATCCATTCCCTCATGGTATCCTCTCCTAGATGCCTTTTGTTCCAGAGCCCAGACATATATCAAGGCAGTTCCATTCGGCCGCACTCTCGACAGAATGGTACGTACTGCCTCTATCCTACGTTCTCGAGTGGAAAAATGATGGATAACGGCAATACTAATGGCAAAATCAAAGCGTGAATTTGGGAAAGGTAAATCCAGAGCATCGGCGACCAAGACCTCTCCCCCCTTCTCGTCATGCGCAATCCTGACAAGTTCAGATGATCTATCCGATCCGATTAAATAGAGAGACTTATTCACATGTAGATATTTACCATTACCGCATCCAACATCTAAGCCGACTGATCCAGCAGTTTGGCTTGTTAAGTACTTTTCAACAATGGGCCAGGGCTTTCAATTGGTTAGTGCTGCTAGCCAACCAACGGGCTTGGGGGCAGACTGTCCAGAGCATCTTCCTTACCTTGTATCTCGTTTCCGAAAAGTGAGGTGCTATCTTCTGATAAACTTCATGAACATACTCCTGCTCTTTCAGTATGGCAGAATCAGCATTCGATTCACCCATTGTTTTGGAAGTCGGGCTGGTCTTCATGCCTGGATCCATCAAAAATCATATATACATGTCACGTGATTTGACGGTCCGACATGCTTCTACATTTTTTTCGCCGTCCCGCGGGGAGTCAACGTGAGTCACTAGATGGCCATATATCTGGCAGGTATATTTGCAGACTCTCGTGCGTTACCCTAGGTTGTCTTCTCTAGGTCGTCGTAGGTCGTGGTAGGTCAATGACCTTCGGACCATCGTATCGTTGACCTACCCCAACCCACCGACCGACCTTAATTGATCGCTGACCTTCAATGACCTACACTGACGTACGCTTTCCTACCCACACACCTTCACAGACCTTCACTGACCTACGTAAACCTACGGTACGCTCACGCACGCACCTTCAAAAACCTATAAAATGTTATAAGATCTCCTAAGGTCAGCTGCGGCAGCCCTTGCCTTTGAGCTTGGGACACTCATCGAGCTACCGCGAGCTGCAAATGACCTACAAATGTCTTCAGCAGGCTGATGCCGAGTTCGAATTCCTACTCAGGCCCAGAAATGATCTACCATACCGTAACAGTAACTAATCGTCTGGGAGTTGACACGTTTTGCTGCTAATGTTCATTCATAATACGTAAATTAACCTCTACTAACATAGTCTTCATGGCTGGCGTCGGCTTTTTCGATTGGAGAAATAAATGTCGTATCTCTATCCACACGTACATTCTCGTGTAAATCTCTGTGAAATCGTTCTGGACCAAGAAATATTACAATCATCACATATCCAAAGACAGCTCCGCTGAAAATTGACATGACCAGTCCATAGTTGTAAACTCCAGGAGTATCGCCGATTGGAAACCGTGCCCCGATTGTAGCTTCTATAGTGGCTGATGCGGAAGAAGCCAGATTACCGAGTTGATAGGCCAGGCCAGCAGCAAAAGCTCGATAGGCTGGGGGCGACAGCTCTAACAGATGAATAGAAATCTGTCCCCAGGCACCAAACACAGCTGCCATCAAGAGAGTGGATCCAGCCATCAGGATATTTTCATTGGAACCTAGGAACGCAGGATAAACAAAAGCACCACCCATGACACAACAGACCATTATGCAGAGACGACGTCCTAATAACTCTGACAACTGACCAAATATCAGACCACCCGCAATAGCTCCAAGATTGGAAACTACCACTACCACGGTCTTCGCATTGGTACCAAGTTTGGCTTGGGTAAGCAGCAGGGTCGGATAGAGATCCATTGTGCCATGGGACATAAAGTTCATTCCGGACATAAAGAAAATAAGATAGACAAAGACAACCCAATAATTGGCAATGGCACTTTTGATCTCCTTCCATCTACCGATGGCATTCAGCTTTTCAAAGTCCCGTTTCTCCTTTAGCTTCAAAAAATACTCGCCTTCGGGAAAACACAGTCTCCACAAAGCCAGGACTGCGGCGGGGCCTGCTGTGAACCAACACAGAGAACGCCATCCTTCGCCTCCATCCGTATACTCAAAAGCCCTATAAAACACGATGGCAAAAATGTAGCCCAAATTGTAGCCTGGCAGGAAGAGCCCTGAAAGTATCGACATGCTTTCGGGCGGAATGTTCTCCAGCGACGTTGCTGCTGCCGTTCCATACATTCCTGGAATAAGTTAGTTGGTGGAGACTGGATCTGGAAAGGGGAGGGTATGCCTCCGGCGGCCGGGGCGCTGCCCCGGACCCCGCTGTGCTCGCTGCGCGAGCGGTGATGGCTCCGCAGAAATCCCGGGAGTTAGCCTGTCCTCAAGCTACCCTGCTCGCGTGTCGAAAACAGGGTGTGTTCATAACTGTCCTGCTAAGCTGCTACCTGCTTTTTACAAAGCTTTAAGAGCACAATTTCTCGACGCAAGCACAGCGGGGTCCTGACAGTCGCCGCCCTGGTGAAGCGAGGAAGCCGCCTCCCTGGCTCAATGTAGTTCTTACCCCCCATAGCGATACCAAATAGTGCACGTACGCCAAGGAATTGCTTATAGGTGGTAATGAAGCCCATTCCGATCTCCAGTGCGACGAAGCACAAGCAGCAGGCAATATACGACCATTTACGGCCCCAAGTATCCGATATGGTGCCGAAAATAACTGCGCCCACTGATCGCAGCATGAGAACCAGGGTCATTCCCCAGGTTATTTTCACGATGCTGACATTGAGCGATTCCGCGATGGCGGTGGCAGACGCGGAAACGACAAAAAAGTCCATGGCGTCCACGGTCCAGGCAAAGAACCCCAAGAAATACCAGTTCCAGTGTCTTAACCTCATCGCCCTTAACGGAGGCAGTGGGTTGAGTGTGCGAATATCAGTTCCAGGGAGTTGGAACAGCGTTGTCGGACGACTGGCAAAGTAGCGCACACAGGACCCGAAAGACAGGTCGGGTTTCTCATCTTCAAGATGTGGGGCAAAAGATTCCGAACTCATAGCTACTCTAGTGGCTGGTTCTAGTATCACGCGCACACGATGCTCGATGGCTATATATATTACATCCAACATGAAACATCATCATCAGAGATTATCTTGATCCCACTAAATAGAGCTACACTTGTGAGCTCAACCCCGCAACAACCCCGCAAATTGCACATCCTGCCACTGAACTTTACGGATAAATTCTAAATCTGCACCACCAGCGGGGGTTCATAATACGCCAATCTCAAGAGCTTTGCTTCTGATCTCCACAACATCACCATAACCTGGAGGATCAACCGATCTGCCTTCTCATCCCGGTCTCTGATGCCCATTCCGTTGTGACGCTCTCGTGCCACTCATATATTCCGGCCGCCATTGAGCCCCTTATCGCCCGGCTGTTTACAGTTTTTCCGCCCGCGGTACCGTGAAGAAGTTTTCGGATCTTGCCGCTGCTTGGAACTGTGCTGCGCTCGGACGGACTTTAAATCCGAGTTAAACAGTCACTTTCTCGGGGGACCGGAAGCCACGAAATACGAATTCCGACGGTTAAGACATTATCCAACCATCGACAGCTTTGATCTCCGTACTATCGTCCGATCCGAGCACGGCCTGGCTCGTGGTCAGACGCAGCGAGTCCATGATCCTCGCGATCGAGCGGAGTTTCACCCCGGCCTCCGGGGCTCGGCCCCCCGCCGCCTGAGCGTCTCCGGCAGCTGGGGGCTCCTCGAGCTCCAGTCGCTTCAATAACTTGTCGATAATAATAATAATAAATATATATCAGGTCCGCCTGCTAGTCGTGTGGCCCCAGGCCCAGACCGCTTGAGGAAGGGTGGGCCCAGCCGCTTCAATAACTTGTCAATAATAATAGTAATAATAAATATATCAGGTCCGCCGGCTAGTCGTGTGGCTCCAGGCCCAGCCCGCAGACCACTTTAGCTCCGCCAGGAGTAGGGAGAGTCACGGCCAAAGCGCTCGCGAAGCGAGCACAGCGGGGTCTGGGGCAGCGCCCCAGTCGCCGAAGGCGCCCGTCCGCAGGTTATTCTTCATCGTCGTCCTCGTCGCCGAAGAAGTTCCGAGCTTTCGTCTCTCTGCCAGCGCCGTTGATGGGCGCTCTTGATTGCTCCCTCGCCGTTACCGCTGGTCCAGCCCTAGTTCCGGAGGATGAAGTAGTACCACTGCTGCCGAGGTATGCGTCAGATTCACCGACCACCATCTGGCCGGTAGAAACAGGCTCTGGAATACTCTTGCCTTTCTCCTTTCGCGGCGCTTGTTTCTCAGAGTCGATGTCGGAGTGGGAAGTGTGCGAGGTCTCTGACGAGGAGCCACTCTCGCTGTTGTCAGAGTCCGAGGGACTGCCACCCTGCAGATGATGCTCTACTGCCTGCCGAACTTCGGAGATCAACCGCTCGCAGGTATCTAGGTACTCAGTATCAGCAAATTTACTCGTCGAGGCGGAACTGGTACTTCTGTTTGCAGCGTCGATAATAGTCTGCAGTTTAGCTCGCTTCTTCTCGGTCCGTTCTCGTTCGAGCTCCGGCAGCCGTTCCAGATGGCTTAGAAGCTCTTTTGCCTGCCTGACGCTCTTCACGCTTCGACCGTCTAAGGTGCGGAAACTGTCGTTCTCTTCTTCTGGACGAGGGCCTTTCTTTCTTCTTTGCTTGCCTTGAGACCTCAACATCGACCCGAAGCCGCCTTTGCCTCCGCACATGCATCCGTTCAGTCGTAGGAGAAGATACTCGGGAACATCAGGGAAGATTTCCGAAAGCTTCTGGCTGAGGTCCTGGCTTATTATCGAACCGTTCTGCATGCTCACATAAGTGGCCCTGGCCACCACTGGCGGCAGCCGCGCCTTGACCTGGTCGACCAGATCACTCACGCTGGTCGTCTCTAGCCAAGTGACATTCAACCCAAAGTCTTTGACTCCTTCAATACCTTTGACGAAAAAGTACGTCATCTTCACTGCCGTTGTCGTTCCCAGCAATTCAGGCCCCGTTTGATCAGGTGATTAACGCTGAATCGATACGGTCCCAAACCAACAACCCAAGTGGTTAGTAACAGATGTCTGAATTGGACATGAATAATCTGGTGAAGCGGCTCAGACAAATACATGACCTGCAGCCCGATAGGCAGGCCTAACTCCAGCCCTCTCTCCGGCAGCTCGTACCACACTCACACCCCCGAGGTCCCTCCGGGCCAGATCCGCCCAAGCCACAGGGAGTGGGCTCGCTTCGCGAGCACAGCAGGGTCCGGGGCAGCGCCCCGGCCGCCGGAGGCACACGCTCCCCTGAGAGCCGCACCCCTGGCGGCTCAAATTTTTATGTCCATCTCTGCAGCGAGAGCTGATTTCAAGTCAGATCAATCTCACAACCGGCAATGTCTTCAGCGGGAATTGTGCACCATAAGGGTGATATCCACACGCAGGTGGCGGCTTTTATAGCGTGAGTACGGGTGCTGGTGGTGGGGAGGCGCCTCCGGCGGCTGGGGCTGTGCCCCAGACCCCCGGCTCCTCGAGCGCAGCGAGAGGAGGGCTATTCCGCCGGGAGCGGGTCGGGCAGCGAAGAGTAGAGGGTTGCGTACGGCCCGGGAAGAGGGTCTCGTCTGTGGGAAAGGTTCAATTGAAGCGGGTGACGGCAGGAATGCTAACAATTGTGTGTAGGCAGCTCAAGCGGAGACAGATCACCGGGTCTAAGACGGTAGGCCTTGCTTGCGGGCACCTGCTGCTGCGGTATATCTCGGCGTCGAAATGGACCCAGATCTCGAAACTGATTGAGGACGTGCGGAGTTTGGGCAAGAGCCTGATCCAGGCGCAGCCGCGAGAGTTCGTGGTAGGCAATGTGGTTCGCCGAGTGCTGGGTGTCATTCGAGAAGTTGGCGAAGGTAGTGGTGCGGGAGGTGCCACTGGCTCTCATGGGGGTCATCACAGTCACAGTAATAGCCAGCTAGACACGGTGCTGGACTTCTCGACCTCGTCCATGTTCGGACTGCTATCAGTTGATACATCGGCAGACTCGAAGAAGACAGCTACAGCATTATCCAACGAAGAAGTCAGAAGGGCACATAGAGACACGAAGGCAGACATTATCGAGGGCATCCAAGAGCTCATCGACGAGATTACCAACATTGACGATTCCATCGCCGGCATGAGTGTGGACATGATCCATGAGAACGAGGTGTTACTAACTGCGAGCCCCAACTCCAAGACCGTCCTAGAGTTCTTACTACGGGCAAGTCAGAAACGTACCTTCACAGTCCTAGTGACAGAAGGATTCCCCAACGAAGTTACTGCATCTCACGAGTTCGCGCTGAAGCTTTCAAAGGCCGGCATCCACACAGTCATCATCCCCGACACTGCCACCTCAGCCATCATGAGCCGAGTGGGCAAGGTCATCGTAGGCACGCGAGCAGTTCTAGCCAACGGCGGCTGTGTGTCTTCGTCAGGAGTGGCTCTTGTTTGCGAGGCTGCAAAGGACTATAGAGTGCCTGTGCTGGCCGTGACGGGTCTTTACAAACTCTCACCGCTGTACCCATTCGACATCGACCAGCTCATCGAAGTAGGCGACACCGGCAAAGTCATCGGCTTCAACGACACCCAGCTCATGGACAAGGTCGATGTCATGAACCCTGTCTACGACTACGTCGCCCCCGAACACATCGACATCTACGTCACCAACATCGGCGGGTTCTCGCCCAGCTTCACCTACAGAATCATCCTCGACCACTACAGCAACCAGGACGTCTCCCTGTAGCTCGCAGTCCAATACATACCTCTAGACAGCACGTATTTACTGACTGAGGGTGGGCCTCCGGCGGCCGGGGCGCTGCCCCGGACCCCTAGCTCCTCGAGCTGCCGCTCGGGGAGGGCGGGGTCTCTGGCGTGGGTATCGTTCTGGGCGGGGTGCCTCCGGCGGCCGGGCGCTGCCCGGACCCGTAGTGCTCGCTGCGCGAGCGTCTGCTCCCCGTGGCCATAGACCCATAGTGGTGGGGTTCGACTCGAGCG
>JAKTSR010000067.1:0-56005 GCA_030580325.1 Sugiyamaella sp. yHKS617 | reverse complement strand
GGGGCTGGCGTCAATGAGCGTGGCCTGCATAAACCAACGGATGCGGTGTGAGATGGCCGTGGAATCTTATCTTATCTTATCGGCAGATCTGACAGCTCTGGGCACGGGCCAGTGGACGTGCTCCTCGACGCACTTCTGGAGAGGAAGTGAGACCAGAATGGTCGCGAGCGGTTGCCAGCGGTGGTAAACAGATACGATACAACAGGCAGAGAAGTCGAACTTGCTTTTGCCGCTGGTTTCTTTCTTTCGTGTCGAACAGTCTCGGCCCTTCTAGAACATGAATGGGCAGCTGCGTACGCCGCACACTGAAATATTTATATCACCCGGAACAAGCGCAGATAGCTGACGAAGTATAAATATCAGTGTGAATATAAGTATTTATTCATACTTATTTATATTTACATTTTTGCTTATTTATTTATTAGGTCTGGGTGTCAATCGACAGATCTTTATACACACCAACATGGAGAAGCTTTTAAAGTGGTCTATTGAGTCAGCGGGCCATGACCCCAATTCCGGCCGAGAGGTGCCCAAGCCTGATCCGGAGCTGCTAGCCCAACTGTTTGGTGCGAAGGATGAGCCCACTTTAATGAAGGAGGCTATTCAGGTGGCTATTAACAAAGAAAATGAACTGGAAGCCCGCGAAACTGCTTTGGACAATTTCGAAATGCTCATTGAGAACCTCGACAATGCCAACAACATCGAGAACATAGGCCTCTGGCCACCTATCCTAGAGCTGTTGAAGGACCCACAACCGACGGTGCGCAAAATGGCCTGCTGGATCATAGGCACGGCAACTCAGAACAATCCGAAAACGCAAGAGGCTTTTGTTGCTAAGGACGGCTCAATCAAAGAACTACTGGCTCTGGTCACCACTCCGAAGCCTGCTGGCGAGGAGCTCGAGATCGTCTACAAAGCCATCTACGCATTGTCCAGCGTACTCGGCCACTGTCCCCCTGCCTATGAAAAGTTTGAGAGCGCCGGCGGCTGGGCTATTCTGGCTAAGCTTCTCTCCAAGGAGAATCACAACTCCAAACTGCAGTTCCGCTCCCTGTCGCTCGTGCACTCGGTCTCGCATATCGAGCCTGTTGGTGACAAGTTCGTGCAACTGCGTAAAACCGGCACCATCACCAGCCTAATTGACATCCTCAAGCATTCGACCGCCAATGTCCAGTCCCAGGAGAAGGTGCTGCACATTCTCAGCACCCTCCAGACCGCCTCCTTCGACTTCACACCTGAGGAGCGCGCCGACATCGTTGCCGTCCGCAAGTCGCTCCTCGACAACGACACCATCCAGCCCGACGACTACCACTTCTTGCCATGACTTATTTAATCTTCTTTTCTTTCGCTACTGGCCCGTTCCGCCTCCGGCGGGGCTGGGGCGCTGCCCCAGACCCCGTAACTCCTGCTTCGCAGGAGGCAGGCTCCCGTGGAGCACCCAGCCGTCCTCGAGCGCAGCGAGAGGAGCAGCGGGCTCAGGGCGGCGCCCCGGCCGCCGGAGGCCATGCGTACATCCCGTCACTTGCTAATGGTCATTTTTATTGAGCATGGCCCGTCCGTGTCCGGCGCCCAGCTTCTGCTTCGCAGGAAGACCTTGCGGAGCCGTCAGTCCTCCTCGAGCGCAGCTCGAGGAGCAACGGGGTCCGGGGCAGCGCCCCGGCCGCCGGAGGCTCCACTGTCCCGCACTCACCGCCACTTTTTCTCGGATTCGGAGAAGTCATCGGCCACGCCCTGGCCAAGGCGCTCCCTCTCCAGCTCCAGGTCGAAATCTTCCTGCGACTCCACCTCGCTCTCGGGGTGCACGCGCGAGACGGGCGGTGGGATGATTCTCCGGGATGCTGTGTCGTCAGATGCGATCGGAGGGGGCCGCTGTCCTCTGCGTATGGCTTCCCAGCCTCCACTGCCGCTGCCACTTCCGCTTCCACCGAGACCATTGCTTGCTCTGATTCTGTCCCACGAAGAGCTCTGAACTGTCGTTTCCCCAGAATTGTCACCATTACTGTCGCCGAAACTGTCAAAGGCTGGAGAATCCGAGCGGGAGAGCCCAGCTGAAGGCGGTTGTAGACTGGACTCGTCATCTGCTCTGGACCCGGCCGGTCTGGATGGGATATATGGAGACTGGTCGCGGTGGCTTCTGCCGGGTTGGCCGGGAATATGAGCTCCAGTGGGAAGTTCGGACCTGTGGATGGCCAAGTTCAGTGGGAACGCGGGCTCTTTTCGCCAGTCAATTGAGCTCGGATCCGACATGGCCAGTGACCCGTCCCTTGCTGTCCGTCGGTAGTACGCAAGGCCAATTTGTGGCGGGTACTGGCCCAGGATTGTGAATGCGGTTTGTGCGTTTGGTGACTGTGAAAGCGAGCTCTGGCCATAGCTGTAAGCGACGCCCTGAGATATTCTCGAGCCCAGCATGAGCCCGAACAGACCCGAGAATACTGACAGACCCCGTCCAGCGTTTGCACCTTTGCCCAACCAGCCCATACGGGCGGCATATCTAGGCCCCTGGATCCCGGCAATTAAAAATGGAATTGATCCCAGTGGAGCCCACACGGACTGGCTCCAGAATGTATTTGCCAGCCGCTTCCGCTCTTCCTCAGACAGCTGGCTATCCGCATTGTAGAACTGGGTCGACAGTCTCAGATTCGCTTCGAACGCCTTCTGCAGTTCAATTGACGCCTTTTCTGGATTTGTCTCGGCCATTTTCCTCCGAAACTCGTCGTCTCCGCTCGGTTAGGTCTCCCCTCTTTTGCTTTAGATCAGTTGCTGACGGTTGATCTCATCGCGAAGATGCGAACGAGGTGCGCCGTACATCGTCTTACCTACTTCCAGCGGCCGAGGCGCTGCCCCGGACCCCGTGGCTCATCACGCTTCGCTCACTGAGTGCCGGGGTCTCCGCGAAGATCTCCTGCACAGCAGGAGCTACAGGGACTGGGACAGCGCCCCGGCTGCTGGAGGCATGGTCCCCCTGAGAGCTCCCGTATCGGCATATGCAGGGCACTGTGGCGATCATCGCTGTGCATGCAAAATAATTATAGAACTATATAAATATATGTATAAATTAACCTGACGAGGAAGATAAAATAAATATTCAGTGATGCGTGTGTTCGTTTCCAATAGAGAAAGGTTTAAATTCTAGGGCGATGGCTAGGCATCGATGTCGGACAGATCGAGGCCCCCGGACTCCAGATCATATACCTCCAGCTCATTGACCCTGTCGCTGAGGTTCCACTGGTAGCTGAGCCAGTTTCCAATACCAATGACTATCTTGGAAAGAAGATTGGATACCCATCTGTCGAATTTTCCAAGCATCTTTTGCCTGAACAGATCGATTCCTCCACATACCAAGTAGACTAACCCAGGCGCGAGCAAGGCTATAATATAGAAATCCCAGTGATCGTAATGATCAGGGCCCCGGATTAAGCGTTTCCACAGGAAATCCCGCACGAACATGTTGTCATGAAGAAGATAAACGCCGAATGAAACGCTGGCCAGCTCATTGACTAATCTGCTTGAGAATTCCAGACGCCCTATCAGCAAGAACATGAAAATGCTGATAAAAACCGCCAGGGGGCTATAGGTATAAACAATCAAAAATTTCGGACCCCCGTAATGTCTAACCCACTCAGATTGACGGGTTGTGAAGAAATAGATTACCCCGATGTTGATCGCCAATAACACTGTGAGAACAAAAGCGTAGGTTCCAGTTCGGAACTTTGAATAGTACTCCTCATAATGTTTCAGATAGGACCCCAGAAGAAACAAAAACATAAACCAGAAACAATGGCTATAGGCATAATCGTACAAGTAATGAATTATTGACATACTGCCAAACATCACTGCCAGCACTCCCAAATATTCAGCATGAGTCATGTTAGATGACATCTTAGCAATTCCGGGAGACAACAACACAACCACTATGTACGCGGATACAAACCAATAGCCAAAACAAGTCACAGGAAACAAACTCATCAACATATCCCCATTGGTCATCTTCCTGAACGGATAACAGACAATGAAAATGATCCAAGAATACTCCAGTACCTGAACCCACGTGCGAATAACCGAAGCCACCTTTGCTGCCCTCCCTGCCAGAAAATAGCCAGTCAACATGACGAACAGATTGACCCCCACTTTACCGCCTGTTGAAATAACATCTATAGTCTGTCTTCTAAGCGAAGAGTCCGAGTCTGGAAAATTCCATCCAGAGTGTAGTGCGAAGTGATGATACACAACCAATATGATACTAAGAAGTCTTATCAATTCATAGTTAGAAAGTCGTGTCATGCTGCTCTTCGGAGTAAGCGCAAGAGAAGATAAATATCACAGAATAGCAAGTTGGCTATTATTTTGAGTGAAGTCATATTTTTGGAACATATTTTGTAAACAAGTCCGCCAAGCGGTTTCCACCGTGTCAACACACCCATGCAACTGCAGTAAGCATACTTGTCTCATCTGGGGGCATCTAGAACTTTATTCTTCATGGATTATTAATTCCTGTTTTTCATCTACAGCCTTTCCTTTCAAAAATCCCGGCCCAGGATAATTGTCATTCTGTCGTCAGGCAATACGTACAGAGATCTATATCTCACAAGCCTATAATGCGAAAGTCGCAGTGAGTGGACGCTTGGTGATTCTGAAAAAAATCAGTCTTCAGATTTGATTCCCGCCAACACGTTGCTTCAGAGCAGTACTTACCCAGCTCACTGACCAACCCGAACTCAAAACATGTCAGCTGATCACTTGCACTCGGACGCTCGAGCTCGCCAGCGCGATACCGTAATTCGCTTCTCTCAAGAACAGAGACAGCAATCAAGCCAGTATATTGACAGGAGTCTCGAAGGAAGTGATATAGGGGGTACGAGGAACCGCTCCACTCGCCGGAGCCATGTTGACGATCGACAGAAATGTGGTTCTTACCAGCACAAATATGCAAGGAAACTGTGTCGGTAACTAGTTTCACGCTGGTAACAGTGCAAAACTTTCAAGCAATTTATAAGCGTTACTGAGTTCCACACATACACACAGGCAGAAGTATATCTGTTAGTTCAAGTGAGAGGCGAGCAAAAGAAGAAGAAATCCACCCCAAAGGTCGAGCAACGAAATGTCTGACTGTAATATCATCCAGTGTTGAAGATATTGGTCGGGCTGGAACTGTAAATGGTACCATAATGAACATAGTTTCCGGCGACCACTTGTCGTTTGCACATTACATTATATCCTTGAGATATCTATATGTGTTTGCACAATGAATGACAGTCGGTTTTTTGAGATTGACTTAATATAGGAATATATTGCTGACCCTCTGCCAGATTTAATAATGAACTCGACCGCGAAAATAGAATACCAATTCGAGGACCAATACCTGATGATAGCTATTTTAAAAAAGGTTTACTCTTCTCCTGATCAGCACACTTCAAGTTATTAGCCCCAAGCAGTTTTGGGACTACCAGGGACTTCCAGGAAAAAAACGAAGTGCCATTTGAGAAACTTGTAACTGATCAATTTAACCACCAGAAAAGGGAATGTTCAAGGCTGTATCGTATCAACCCAAACGGGGTAAGCCTAAATCATAGAAGAAAATGCTATATATATGGACGAGTCTGGTAAGAGATATGGGATGATCACTGCCTGGCTATGACTTCACTAGACATCGAGGACCACTATTTTTTGCTCGCCATTGATAAAGCCGGAGAAATGCTGCAACCGTGCGTATGATTGGATGGCCAACCGTATATGGGTATCTATCATGACATCCGACTGCTCACTCGTTATCTCAAACGAATCAGGTATATGGCCCGGCTGTTGCCTAATGGCTACTGACCACTCTCCAGATATCATGGATTATTCGTCATCCAATGTTAGAAGTAGCAAAACATATAATCTGAACGATTTACCCTTGCCATTATATATCACATGGACACTTCTGACATCCACCTAAGATGGGGAAATGACCCGACCAAGCAAACAGGCCCTACAATAGGCGAATATGCGTCGTTTGGGAGGTCCCTATTGGAAACTGTATAATGAGCAATGATTCGACGTCATTTGTCTAGCCCGCATGTGTCTGACTCCGGGGGATTGTTTTGTGAGGGACTTGGTCCCAAGTGTAATGGTCATTTACGGCATGACACTGCTCCTCTCACTTGAAGATGCTCGCAAGCTTGTCAAATGTCGAATGGCTACAATGTATTCAGTGCCGAGTAGTAAGTCCTTGGAGGTTGGATATGTGAGTGAGCCAATTTTGGTTTTTGCAGCTCACCGGGCACTAAAACAAGAAAAAAAAAGACCATTTGCGTTCTTAGAACTACTTCCAAATGTTTATGAATGAGCGGCTACTTTCCCATCACGATAATCCGCGTTTGGTCGGGAAGTGGACCCTAATTGATGTGATTGCGAAGGTAGGCGTCATGACACGCAATAGCTATGACGACCTCTATTGTTCAGTTGGAGATATTATTCGAGGGCTCGAGGAGTACGGTGTGACAGGTCGGGCAATTCCTTCACAAGACTCAGATACTCCGTTGGTCAAAGAAAGGTCCACATCACCCACTGGATGGACGTCGACGGAAACCCTAGTGGGCATCGCCTTTCAACGAGGAGCTGGCATCTGCCTCAAAAAGAATAAATGGGCATGCTGATCCCTGTTTACCTTGAGTCGAAAAACCGGACCTCAAAGATATTGAGATGTTTAGGGATGGAGATTGAAACCATGGACTCAGGAAGAAAACGAGCGAGTGAACAATGCGTTCTCAGTGATAGCAATCAGATGTTGCAATAATCAATAATCATAAGATGTCCGACTAGAAATATGAAGGCATCCATGATGAGATTACCAGTGACGTTAAAAAACATATTCGACGGACTGACAAAGTCTATTGTGAGTGTTTATACAGCTCGGGCCCACAAACCCGTGCAACATACCAATGGCCCTGTATGCGTAAACAGCTCAGATTCCGTGGACGATAAGAGTCTTTTAAAGAACTTGCCATACTGAGGTAAAAAGAGCATGTGGCCGGAGAACCTGACCGTGTTCACTCAGACATCGCCTGAACGTACTAACCAGGAAAACAATCTCTTGACTACCGCCAAGGAGCAGTTCACTAGTTCTCCCTCCAAGATCTGTTCTTCAGATCCAACGAACTAGACGCTCAGCATATGAAAAAGCAGCTGTGATTTCCCTCTGCTTTCCATCGCTCTTCTATACCTTAGAACTATACATGCTACCAATGGGTACCGTTCCGAAGATAAGTATCATTCCAATGACAAGTCAAAAGGGTGGTACACGACCACACAGCGAGGATGAGAGGGGTTTTCGTTCAGCTGTTCGTATTAATACACTTGTACTCAAGTGTTCTGCAATTGGCCACAGTTAGTACTTGAAAACTGGCCGCCATTGATTGGACACAAAGACTAAAACTTCTCTTGATTGCAAAGAACATGTCCAGAGTCGATTCCTATCGTTGATGGAAGGACCGTCTCGATTAATTCGTTCATATGCCACAGAGTGACGCAATATAAAGCTATGCTTCGATAGCCAGAGAAGTGACGCAAGACTTACATGCAGATGTTAGCGCGGCAGATCTCCGACGGACTTCTAGGTCAATTACTATAAAATGTGGGGGCCTGCTCCAGATTACGGATTCCAAGTTCATAGTATCGTCAATTATGTCATCCGCTGCTTTGAAAACTTTTACACTTGCCAATGGCGCCAAAATCCCCTCCGTCTCAGCTGGGTTCGGAACCAAATGGGCCAGTAGACACCGCCCCAACCAAGGCGAGGACGAGCTTGATCCAGGAGTAATTCAGGGTGTTAAGGACGCAATTGCCGCTGGTATTACTCATATTGATGGCGCTGAAGTTTACGGAACCGAAGGAGAGATTGGTCAGGCTATTCATGAATCCGGTGTGAAGCGAGAAGACCTCTACATCACAACTAAGATAATGAAAAATGTTGATGACCCCATTGCTGCTCTCACCGCGTCTTTGGCTAAGCTCAAGACCGACTATGTTGATTTGTATTTGATCCATTCTCCATTTTTAGATAATCTTGAAGGCATCTGGAAGAGTCTAGAGACTTTGCACAAACAGGGTAAAGCCAAGTCCATTGGAGTCTCTAATTTCAAGATCGAGCACATTGAGAGGATCCTGAAGATTGCTGAGGTCAAACCCGTTGTAAACCAGATCGAATTTCACCCTTACTTGCAAGATCAATCTCCGGGTATTGTGGAGTTTTCTCAGAAACATGGCATCCTCATTGAAGCTTACTCTCCTTTAGGACCAATCAAGGAGAAGGGTCCTTTGGATCCAGTTCTTGAAGAGCTCTCCAAGAAATATTCCAAAACTCCTGCTCAGATTATTATTAGATGGACCCTGCAGCGAAACGTGATTCCAGTCACTGCTTCTTCCAAGCCTGATAGACTCAAGGAGGCCATCGATGTTTTCGATTTCTCCCTTACTGAAGAGGAAGTTGCCAAAATTTCGGAAGTGGGAAAGACCCATGAGAAACGGTTTTTCTGGACGGGTGGTCAATTCCCTTAGAGAACAGCTGGATTAGTTCATAGTACATCATAATATATTAAATTAAAGCGGCGATATCCGAAATATGATTAAACTTTCTCATGGGTCTGGGTAACGTACGTCACTTTTTCTATGGTGTCTTGCTCAGACTCCTGATCAGGGTCTACTCCATAGATAACTCCATCCGCTAGAACAGGCTCTGGGATAATGGTTTCTTTAGCTGGCCAAAAGTAACTCAACAGGAAATACACCAAACAAGTCGTGTAGAAGCCGTAAAAATAGTTGATGTCATAGACGTGAAGGATTCCACCGCTGATGTTGAGATTGGGGCTGACAGCTTTGGCTAGACCGGGAAGATTGGGCCCGAGTCCTATCAGGAACGATACCAATGCTCTCCAGTTCATACCATACCAATAGCGATAAATACCGTTGGGATCGTACAATGCTACGACGTCAATACGCTTTCTCTTGACTAACCAGAAGTCAGTAGCCAGCATCGCGGCCACTGGAGCTAGGAATACAGCCAAACCCGACATAAATGTCAGCAAGGACTGAGCTGAACTAATGATCTTCCAAGGTTGCATGATCCAACCACCAATAATTGTGATTATAATTGCACCTCTACGAATGTTGATATACTTCGGACACAAGCTGCTCAAGTCATTCGCTGCAGTGATAACATTAGCAGTTAAGTTGGTACCAATCTGTGCAATAGACCATGAGAGGCCAACGAAAAACATACCCGCTCTGCCACCCGGACCAGTCCATTTCAAAGGCAATTGGGTAGGGTCCCAAATATATGTCTTGAAAAGAACACCACTAGCACTAGTGGCAAGAATTGCCATAGCTGCTAAGAACAGGCTGATAACAGGTAAGAAGAGACCCTGCCACCACTGTCCTTTGCCACCTTTCATATACCTGGTAAAATCAGGAATATTAGTAGCCATGGTTGCCCAACCACCAGCACTAGACATCATGCAATTGAGTACCAACCATGCCTTTTCAGATCCATGGACCTTGGACTCCTGATGAAAGATTGCACCTGTGTCTCCAGCAATATTGCACATAGCAGCGGCTACACCAATACAACAGAAAGTAACCATAATAGCTTTAAGAATGAAAAACCACTTGATTTTATGAGGGGAAATCAAGAGAATTGGCAGTTGGATTGACCAGAACAAGAACTGACACACCATCTGTTGTGTAGTGATGCCTACCGAGGCAGGAATGTGATTGGGAACATTGAGGAAAGACGGCCAAATAGCAATAATACAAAGCATGAAGGCCAGGGACCCTGAGTATGTTTGAATGGAGTGCCAAAACAAGGCAGTGATCATTCTGACAATAACGGCGAATTTACCAAATCTGTAGCCAAATGCGGAGCGAACAGCGATGGGGAAGGGAACATGCAGAAACGAACCGATAGCACCATTGAGCGTAAGTGGAACAACGATGATCAGCATTCCAAAGGCATTGCAAACAAGGGCCTCTTTCCAAGTCAGTCCAACAGCAATGACACTAGAAGGGGACTCCCAGCCTTGGATATTGAGACCATCTGAAAACCAGAATCCCAATACCGTCCACGTCGTCCAAGTCCTTCTACTCAAAGGCGTGACGTCATTATCAATATTGGTCCATATATTTTCCGGGGCAAGTGATGACTTTTGCTTCTCGAGGGCCCACTTCTGTTTACTCGTAGCGTATTCCTTGACGGTGCTAGCGGCAGTGGACAGCCTGTTTCGCACTTCCGACATGCTGAACTTATACAATCCTTTTATCCTCTATTAAAAAAACAAAACCAAAATCGCACTTCCATCTCGAGACCATCCTTATATATACGATTTATCCATTGGATCGTCAGGCTCCTCGTGTAGATTGAAATCTGGATCTGTATTTCTAACGTCGAACATGCATACGACCTGTCGATCTCCTTATCGCTTATCTGTTGACAGTCGATCGGCGACATTTGATTGACTTGGAGATTGTTCTCCGCCGTACGATAAGAGCAATTGACGCACCTATATTCCTAAAGAGGCACTCTGATCCCGCTAAACTACCGCTGCCCGACGGATACATAAATACCTATTTCCTGTTCTGCTGTCCACCGTTATGACTCCCCAGAAACATCCCTCCTGTCAATCAATTTGGAGGAACTTTAATAATGTTATCAGATCGCGGCTTCAGGCCGAAACGAGCTTGCGAGATTTGTAAGAAGCGGAAAGTTAGATGCTTCTTATCGGAAGCTAATGCTTCCACATGTCGGCTATGTGAACTATACGGCCGAAATTGTGTCTTCGTCCATACCATTGCCGCGGAGAAGAAAGTGGTTAACGGTAGGATCCGTCATAGTAAGACGAGTTCTATTCCTGGATCGTCTATCTTGTCTTTAAGCAGCATGACAAACGGCAATCTACCAGGTCTAAGTCCCGAGGCCAAGAACATTCCTCCAACCGCAAACGGGCACTCAGTGGACCAAGCCCAATCAACAATACCACTAGCGCAGCATAATGAAGAATCACACAGTAATCATCTTCAAGCTGATATGCCAGCTGAAACTGCTGTAGAGACCATAGCTGATAGTCCTCTGGACATTTTCCAGGGCTGGTTCATGAACAACACTAATCCTTTCCCTGTAGGGCCCCTTGAGCATGCTCAAAATAGCCCATACATCCTGAATGACGACCGCGAGACGGTGGCTCTACCCGACTACGACTGTCTTACTGAGTCTGAGCTCCACAAAACTTTGGGTCTACAGTGCAATCGATATGTATCGTACATTGGCTCGACCGGGCAGCTTGATTCGCTTTTACTATCATTTTATGATTACAATTCTAACAATACATCCAGCTTTATAGAAGTACCTACCAAAATCCGCACTATCCGCAGAGTACAAAACTTATCAGAAGATGGAGAGCCAAATAAGAGCAATATCGGAGATAAGCACCCTGGGCAAGAATATGAAGCATTTGTCTTAATAGAGGACCCTCATCGCTCTCCCATAGACGAAATAGCTGGCTCCCCCAATTCGCGCTCGGGATGGGTGGCAATGTCTCCCAAACGCATTGCTGAAGTTAAGCAAGTGCATGAACTGGCAGGTAATCTTGGTCCAAAGTTGATGAATTTATTTGTCAGACATGTTTTGCCATGTTATCCAGTTATGCACAAGACCACTTTGTTAGACAAATACAACCGAAGTGTTTACGAACTATCCTCTTCTATTTTAGGAGCTATATTTTACCTGTCACTTAATTGGCTGGCTTATGACAGCGAGGTCTCCTCGGATGTGTCTCCACATGAGGACAGAATGGAAGAATTAAGCAGAGAACACTATTCCAAGGAGCTTCCAACTCCAACAATTTCAACAGTCCAAGCTGGATTGCTTTTTCTACAGCACGATATATATAGCAGCGAGAAACCCGGCCAGGAGACACCTTCCTGGCACATACTGTCTCAGGTGATTGGTGCCACCTATGAAGTTGGTCTACACCTTGATAGTACCAA
Organism: Sugiyamaella sp. yHKS617; assembly: GCA_030580325.1. Taxonomy (NCBI): domain Eukaryota; kingdom Fungi; phylum Ascomycota; class Dipodascomycetes; order Dipodascales; family Trichomonascaceae; genus Sugiyamaella; species Sugiyamaella sp. yHKS617. The sequence continues at coordinate 43,990 of JAKTSR010000067.1, read as the reverse complement.
CTGGGATATCCCTCTCTGGGAAAAATTTCTTCGAAAGCGTTTGGGATGGGCAGTGTATGTACAAGATAAATGGACCGCATTGGTCTCAGGGCGACCATCTATGATCAATGACGAAAACTGGATAGTATCTGACATAGTTGCGGAAAGAGAGTTTACTGATCTCTTTACGGGTGAAGCAGATGACGAGTCTCACGAGCTTTCAAGAATTACTGTAAACGTGACAACAAGTATCTTGCTCTTCTGCGAAATGATTAAGCTATCGAAGATTGTGTCTGATATGCTAAAAAGCCTTTTCTCTGCACACCACTGGACTCAAACCTACGATAAATCAAATATTGACCAGAAGATATTATGTGATTTGGAATTAGTGAAGGGGTATCACCTTCAGCTTCGGGAATGGTACAAATCGATACCACAGAGGCTAACCAATGGACAACTGCAGGATGGAGAGATCTCCCCGGATGGCAACCTGCATGTTGCCTTCTACGCAGCAGAGCTTTCGCTCTTTCGTCATCTCCTAAAGCTACTTGCAAGATCAGATTCAACGGATTTGGTGACTCTCCGGCACTATGTTCATCAAGCGTCTTACGACCTTTGGACAGCTGCCATCGATACGGTCATTAATTTGAAATCCCAGCATTTGCAAACATTTTGGTACTCTTTTTCTAAGTACAACTTATCACAGTTTGTGACCTTCGGCTTTCTTCTGTTTGTTGTTCTAGAAGATGTCAACCAGAGAAAGATGGTCCTCAAGAAGATGGAAATATACAGATGGTCCCTGGTTTTATACTCAAAATCTGCACTCTTCATGAAGCACGCTGTTTTTTGGATCGACCACTATTCTTCTAGACTTAAAGCAGAAATTTCTCAAGTCAAACAGCCCAATTAGGGACGACTTATATTTATTACTTATAATAGATTTTTTCTAGTTTTAATAAGATACTGGACAAAATCAAGCATTTCCCAGTCCATTCCGGTTCTGGCAGCAAACGTGATCGGCATCCGTCCATAGTTAGATATTGAAATGGTGGGAAGGCCAAGTGAGTTGAAAGCATGGACATTAGCTTTAGATCCAATAATGCTCTTGATAGATCTGTCATTGGAACGTTTGTCCGAGTCTTCTGGTATAGTAGGGACCACCATGAGGTGGGCCCTCGTGGGTCCGAAATTTTCTGTTAAAATATTCTTGAATTCATTTGCGATATCGGTTTTCGCTGAGATCTCCCACCCGGAAACTTCGAAACCTTTCAGGTACTGCTTTTCATCATCTGTAAATGATATCAGTCCCATATGCAAACCGGCGAGTTTTTCTTGGTTGTGAAGCAATTCAATTACAGAGATGTAGCTCGACCACAGTGCGGATTCTAGGGGAATCAAATGAGAAGAGGTAGATTCTGCTGCAACCTGCACGATTTCGTAGAAGTCCTTATACAGAATGTTCTCTGATAGATAGCCAACATTGATACATCTTTCGGAGATATCTCTGTAGTCAATAGGTGGGGTATTGTATTTACTTTCTGTATCGTTCTTGATAAGATGAGTCCAGAGCAGGCGAATGAGAAATAAATCATCACTCAAGATTGAAAGCCGACTCGAAGATATATCATTTGGCATCAATACCGTTCTGAAAGAAGGAACAAATGAATAGATTCTCATGTCATTATACCTACTTGTCATAATATGACTGCTTCCATCTAAGTCTGCCGATACAACAAACGAGCAGATTCTATGATGAAATACCTTGTCCAGTTCGCTATAGCCAGTCACAGCATTGGATTCCGGAATGTACCCAATATGAATGGCCCCTAGTTGAGAGATTTCATCGATTACTTCATGTCGGATTTCTTTGGTAGTAACGAATGGAACCCCATATAGAATGGGGGGATCATGGCTGGATGACATCTTAAGCAGCTGGCCATATATGTCCTGCCAAGAATTCAAGCTCAGACTCAGACCTTGAACGGATGTCGCTACATCGTAAATTTTCTTATGCATCTCGATCAGGTCGAGTCCGGATTTGTAATTTTCTAGTAGGGAGTAAAGTGACAGGCGACCAGGAAAATCGCAAATGGGCTTCTGATAGAGCTCTAAGCTTTGAATATAGTCGGTGCTGTTTGACAGGTAACCGAACAAGCCGTCATAGGCACAGAATCCTTCTAGAGTCCATTTTTCAATGTCAGAATCGAAACCTCCCGTACAATCAGATAGAACGCAGCATTCAAATCCTCGGTCGTTAGCTTCTCGAAAGGTTGTAGATACACAGCACTCTGTAGTAACTCCTGTTAAAACAATGTGGGTAATTCCGGAAGCGGTCAAAATCTCATAAAAATTGGTGTTGCAAAATGATCCCTTTGCTGGCTTGTCAAGTACGATCTCGGACTTGAGGGGTTTAAGATCATCAATGATGTCATGTCCGTATTCTCCTCTTATGAGTAATCGACCCATTGGACCCTGGTCACCTATGCAAAGGGCATGCTGCGAAGGGTTGCTCTCCTTCTGACGAAGAAGCTTTGAAGGAGGACAATCGGGCAGGCTGGCCTCATGACCCTCTCTGGTATGGATAACGGTAACTCCAGCCTCCCGAGATGATTTGAGAGCGGCCTTCAGCGGACGTATGGAGTTTGAGACCTTCTCAAATATTTCTCTTGAAGCGCATTGATATGACCCATATCCCCCCTGCTGAACAAAATCCCTTTGCATGTCAATGACGACTAGGGCCACCCGTCCAGAAGGCAGCGCAAATGGCTTTGGCCGAGCATTGATAATACTGGGCTGAACAACAGTTGGAGTCATGATAAAGATACTAATCTGGTAAGCTTGGTTTTGATTAAGAGCAAACACGATTATCTATATATATCTAGTTGTATCATGCGACAATGTTTCCGTGCAGGATGCTGAAAACTAAACTCCAGATTAGGAAGTTATTATCCCGATGGGCAGAACGAATCTTGCATCCGTCGGGATGATATACATCGTTATCTTATCTATGGAGAAGGGTCGTTACTTTCTAAGGAACAAATCACGCAGATCGATGCCAATCATGCATGTAGCGGAGCTTGTATATCTATGTATATATGAATCAAGAGAATGCGGGAGTATCGAACCAGCACCAAGCCCAAATTATTGTCAAGTATCTTTAAAATGGTCGACGATTACAAGTCCATATCAAAGCTTAAAATCCAAGAGAGGGAGGCTAAAATCCCAGAGGCATGGAAACTGTCCAAGATGCCGACCGACGACAACCTGCTCAAAGTACCAGAAACTTGTGGTATTCTAAATGTACGTGAGCTCGAGATCACTGGAGCCTATGATGCTGTGGACTTGGTGAAAAAAATTCACAGTGGCCAGTTTACCGCCAAAGAAGTGACAATTGCATTCTGCAAGAGAGCCAGTATTGCTCAGCAAGTCCTGAATTGTCTCACGGAAATAATGTTCGATGACGCTATAAAGGTCGCTGAAGAGCAGGACAAATACTTCAAAAGTACTGGGAAGGTGGTTGGCCCTCTTCATGGCTTGCCGATTAGTCTGAAGGACAGCATGAACGTCAAGGGCGTTGATTCATGCATTGGAATTACTAGTTTGGCATTCCATCCTGAGGAGGAAGATTCAGGGGTGACCATAGCATTGGTCCGAGCAGGTGCCATTATCTTCTGCAAGACTAATGTTCCTCAATCAATGATGGTGCTGGATACAGACAATTTCACGTTTGGGCGATGCAGAAATCCTCACTCAGAGTACATTACAGCGGCAGGATCGTCAGGAGGGGCTGGAGCAATCGTGGCCATTAGAGGCTCACTAGTCGCCATGGCTACAGATATTGGAGGGTCAGTAAGGTTTCCAGCATACGCAAACGGAGTGTACGGATTCAAACCATCATCGGGAAGAGTGCCATACTACAATATCAAGGGCTACTGGCCCCCTGGAGAAGAGTACAATGGAGTTCTGTGCGTAGCGGGGCCGATTGCTGTTTCAATGAGGGACTGTGAATTAGTGATCAAGGCCATTGCTCAGACAGAGCCTTGGAAATACGACCCCACATGCATTCACTCACCTTGGCCCCAGACTAATTCAATTGAGGTCGACCGGCGACTGTCGATTGGCCTCGTTAAAGGACCTAGTGTAGAGCCAGTTACGAGCATCATAGAAGCGGCCTGCAAGAAGATTACTGACGCTGGTCATGAATTGGTAGAAATGGAGATCATCAACGGCCCTGAGATGATTGATCTCACAACTAAGATATTCCAGGTTGACGGTGGAAAGTTTTTAGTTGACCTCTGCGCGAGGACTAACGAGCCGCTGACCAAGACTGTGCTCGACAACGGATTATATCCTTGCGAAACTGCCGATCTGACACAGTTCTTTGAGTACTCTTTTAAGAGAGTTGGGCTGCAAAAGGCGTGGGCAGAGTACTGGGAACAGAGCAGAAATCACACTGTGAGTGGCAAGCCAGTCGATGTGTTGCTTATGCCCATCTCTCCTTTTGTGCCCAGAGTAAGAGAGTTCTTGTCTAGTCCGTTTATTAATGTATGGAACTTACTAGATTATCCTGCCTTGACTTTTCCGGCTGAGAAGATCGACCTGTCAAAACACGAAGTGGTTATTCCTCCTCCCACTAATATTGGCGAAACAAATAGCCAGCAATATTGTAAGTACAACCGTGCTGTACCCCGTCAGTTTTGCGATTGGAGACTAATTAACTAACTGAACAGACCCCAGTGATCACAATAAAAAGTACTACGATGGGTTTCCCTTAGGATTACAACTGGTAGGCAAGCGGCTTCAAGAAGCTGAACTGTTTGAGGCCTGGAATAGATTATCTGGTATTCTTGGGGCATAAACTACTAGCTAGAATCTATCTATAGCACTTATTACAATCCCACCAATATATAATATTGAGTCAAAACACTCCCCAGCTATATTCCAATCGTACCGGCTAATGAGGTCACTTCGCCGAAGCCACTGCATCGACCTACATAAATATCAGCTATGACACAATGCATAATACGAGAGCATCCCTAGTACAGTGTAAGTACCTTCACATAACGCTCAAAAGATGAGGGCAACCCCTCTCGCCCACTTACTCAAATCAACCGATCTTTACTCATGACTGACTGTTGTCAGTTTGTTGACAGCGGTCCAAGCGTATACGGCTCAATGACTCAGTTCAAAAGATCGCCGAAATGCTGCAATGCAAGATATTTAAGTCTTCGGTATAAGAAGCTGCGAGATCGGACTTACTAGATACTGACCTGACCGGCTTTTACAGGCCTATAATCAACGGCGTACTCGCATTTAAGCTTTACAACCACAACTTCAGCAGTCTGACAGAGTTTTCACGTACGGCACATCGACTTGCGAAGAGGATTCTTGGCTAGTGAGAGAATTGCTAATTGATTGCTGCCGGACCTAAACATTTTCTCACATCATTCTATCTTTGATCTCACTATCAGCAGCAGTATCGGCGGTATCAGGATGTATCGGCATAGCCTCAGGAATGGGCTGAGGTTCAGTGGTGGACCCAGAAGATCGAGTAGCTCGAGGACAACTGTAGTGCCATGCTGGAGTCGCAGTCAAAGCCACATGGCTCGAATCAGCCTTCTCAACAGCTCACTTGATCCAGATAGCAATTCGCCATCAAGAAGCTACACTTATCCCAAGAACTCGTCCGTCATAAATGAAAGGCACTTTTACCAGAACACAGTCCTTATGGATTGGGTGAGCAAAGCTCCTAGACCCGTATCTCTGCGGCAGCTGGCGTTTTTCGGTCGCAAACTCACTCCAGAGAAGATAATCTCGTCGGCCAACTTCGTCCAGGTCGAGCTGCCTGTCCGACTTGCTCACAGAGTCAGAGACATGCAACAACTGCCGTTCGCAGTGGTCTCAAATGCACATATTTCGCCTGTCTATGAACAGTACTACAAGGCGTTTGATAAGTTTCGAAAGTTTCCCTTGATAACCAGCCTGGAGGAGAACGACGAGTTTTGCAATTTGCTCGCCGAGCTGCTGGACGAGCATCTTACAATCATACCTAAACTCGTCATGGGAGCTATAGAGTGTTCTATGGCAGATTGCATTGACAGTGACCGACTAGACAATTTCATGTCCACAATGCTGTGCTCTCGAATCAGTCGGAGAGTCATAGCTGAACAGCACCTGTCACTCAGCAAGACATTTCGAGCAGATCAGGGCCAGACAGAGATACCTCATGATCCTAATTTCATTGGTGCTGTGTTTTTGCAGTGTTCAGCGCGAGAGTCTGTAAGTCAAGCAGCTAAGCATGCCACGGCCCTGATCCAGGAGCTGTATCCAGAGCTGGAGATGCCTGAAATCGAGATTGAGGTTCAGCAGCAGTCTAAAGACGATATTACATTTCCTTATATCAAATCGCATCTAGATTATATTATCGGAGAACTACTGAGGAACAGCATTGAGGCCACCGCTCTTTTCTGGAAAAAGAATCACTCTAAAGACCCAGCATCTCATCCTCACCCTCCACCCATTACCGTCTCAATCTCCAACACCCCGCAAAATGTTTTCATTCGCATCTCTGATCTAGGCGGAGGCGTCCCTCAGGACGTTCTCCCACATATCTGGTCTTTTGCTAAGGGCCCTCGATCGTTGTACCGTCTGCAGAACTTCAAGCAAGTGCCTACACTCGCAGGACTGTCCGATGAAGTCGGCACTGGCCTTGAAAGATCTCGACTTTCCTCAGCCTTTGGTGGTTCAGACTCGTTTATTCGTACCGGTCGCAGTGATATTAACCCGGAAGAAGACAACAGCGGCATCAAGAACTCGCTAGCGTCCTTGACTTCGCGATCCTCGCATCTGAAACTCGGAATGGGCTTGCCTCTCAGTCGAATCTATGCTGAGTACTGGGACGGTGCTCTTGACCTTCATTCACTGGAAGGTTACGGGTGCGATGTGTTTCTTAAAATCTCCCGTCTCGGCAATCAAATGGAGCGCCTCTCCCTCGATAGAGTATAACGCTCATATCTGTTATATCATGTCCCTGATGTTACTCTGTGATCGGCTTTAGATTTCCTACGCTCTAAGTAGGGCCCTCCCCAACTTATAGCATACTTTCTAAATATTCGACTAAACATAGTAAGTAGAGAATAGAGACGATCTGTAATGACAATTAATTTAATATTTCAAATTATATGACTGGGTCGCAAAAGGAGGAACTCACGGAGTAACTCACCGACCCTGCGCTGTCGCACGCTGCATGACCACATCTGTAAATGAAGAGATGCGATCAACATTCAGCTAGACCGAGTGACGGTCTCCCAATTTCACTGGGATAGTACAGGAATGTACTGCCGCTGTTGAGCCTGGTTTGCGTGATGACTGCATTCTTTCCAGGCACTGGACGCACCGACTATTCCCAGGGCGATAGAGTGCCTGTCGTCGCCCGCAACCTAAAGAGCATAGGGAATTCGTCGGGATACTCTCTTAGTTATTTCGGAGAGCTATGGTTTCTGTAGGCCGAAAGATGGCGTCCACTGACAAATGGCAACAATAGAGTCAATCATTACTGGCAGTAGACTGTACCGTATTGCCCTTTAAGCTCAGAATGCTGCGGGATGTGAAATGTGCTGTTGTCTGTACCAGCAATTATTCGGCTGAGAACCAAGAGCTGTTGAAGATTATTGCGGACAGACTTGGCTACTTCTGGAGCATTGACGATGTAGTTTTAAAAGAATTTACCCGTGACTTAAAAATTCAGTCAGACATCGGAACGGGTATCGCTGCTGACACGGGTAAAGTCTACTGGAGAAACCATTTCAACTTCGTAATAGGCTGCTACGAATTCTTGCCTGGAAGATACAGAGTGACCGAAGCTTTTATTGCCCCAGGCTCTTCTAACTACGAGCATCCGGCGGCCGATGCTTCCAAGTGCAAGCCGGTAAGAACTCTTGATCTTCGCGCTAGATCTCTTATACCTATTCTGTGAGATGGACCATGCATGACAAAATACTGCATCTCGCTGGGAGGGACCGTCTTCTTGTCTACAGCTCTGAAATTCGTTGGCGTCGACTAATTGCCTTCCTTGCAGTTTCTTCCATATTATTTATTGCCCTTGCTAGAACCGCTTCCCATTTCGCTCGAAATGAGATTGTCATCAGACACCAATGAATCCGAACATCGAAGGCATGTTAAAGGAACTGCCTCTGAGTATCCCTGAAAGTACCTTGCTACTAAGTATTATTGTAGGCATTGGGTCTCATCATTTTTTTTCTGGCGCTACTTACTATCGTCTTCGCGGCTTTGGGATTGGTGTTCCCCGAAAAAGGAGATTCTATTGCCAACATGGCCACATGCTCGCATGCTGTCACTCTCTCATTGCCGGCCATGTGTCATCTCACTGTTTTCGTTACTTCCAAGGTCTGGAAAATTTGGAGGACGATTTGACTCATTCGTCCCTGATGTTTCTGTTACATTCTCACATGCTTGTACTGTTTTCCTACATGGCTCTACTTCTTACTTTTTATTCCCACTCGGTCCTGAAGATGTGACCGTTAGCAACGTCGTTAAATTCTTTACATTATGCTCTGTGTGCTATTTCACATCAGTACCACCGTCCCGCAGATACATTGGTGAAAAGAGATCCTTCAATAATTACATCCAGTTACCCTCTAACCCTACGTCGACTACACCTTATATTCCAAGTGTACCTTACTATCTGAAACCAGTTAGACGGGTTCCGCTGGCTGGTTTCCGCTTTTTATTCCCGTCTCTGTTGAGTTGTTCTTCCTCACACACTGGTGTTGCTAAAAAGATTTGTTACATGATTCACTTCCTACTGGTATCATCTATAGCACTAGTGCTGGCCTCTCTTACCATCATCGAAACCGTCCACTTGCAGCAGCATGCTGGAGATTATCGCTGGGATTGGAATAATTTCGCCTATGTGACCGTCTCTGTATGTTTATGGCCGAGTATCTCGTACTTTGGCGGCTTTGCGTCCAGAATACGGTTTGGTAGTTCAATTTCCTATATTCCGATGTCTTTTTATTGATCACATGTTCTACTCCTTACTCCCAGATATATTGGACGGTCTTTTGGCTTTATCATTGGAATCGTCGAGCTGTTGCAGGTTTCTCGGGGAAGCTCCTATCGCAGCGGAGTCCGGGGGCACCCCGGCCGCCGGAGGCTCGCGAGTGGACCTTGTGAACAGACCCGTTCCGATTGCGGCGCGCAGATCGGCAGCGCATGCAACTTTAATTTGGTTTAGGTGAAACGGCAGGACCTCCTGAGGCGGCAGGCGGCCGGACAGACCAACGGGAGTGGCAGTCTGCGCGTTCCGGCTGGCCACTTCCAGGCTGCAGTGATATCTCTGGCCTTTCAGTGTTCGCGCTGGGCGGCCCATCTGCGGACTGTTTGCATCTGCATCCGGCTCTCACCGTAGTTCGTAGGAAAAGTGCGGGTCATATCCAGCACCTCCCAGCCACTTTAAGGCACTGCCAAGCGCCTTTCAAGCAGGCCAAGGTACGTACTGCCAGGGAGCTCTCAGGCCCGGTCAAGCAGCCCAGGAACGGCCAGACACACTCAAGCGATGCACGCCTTTCAGGAACAAAGTCAGGCCGCCACACCGGCGGGCCTCGTCTGGCAAGGGGCTTCGGCCTGGCTATCGGCACACGGAAGGATGCCGAAGCGACGCTGCACGCGGAGACGTCATCGCAAAACCCTGGTGTGCGCGTATGTTGCTAGTTTGGCCAGGGCAGCAATAGAGTTTTGCCATGTAATTAAACTTGCACCATTTGTGAGATTTAAATTTCACAGAATCGACGAAAAGTGATCAATGCGGCGGGGAAGCAAGCCCGAGGCCAATGGCCAATCGCGCAGTGCAGTGTCCGTTCCATGCCGAAATTAAGCTATCTTAATTTCCGAGCGCTGCCCGAGTACCACTTTAACACACGGCTCCGTGTCAGATAGGCCGCCGTGCATCTCAGACATACTCAAGCGCGCCCAGCTGCCAGACGATCATCTGGCCCGTTAATCCTTGACATAATAATCCTGTAGTAGATCTCCAAAGGCTTAACATATACGAGCCACCAGCTAATTTCGAGACGGACTGGCTCTGGCTCTGGCTCTGGCTTTGGCACTGGCTCTGACACTGGCACAGACACCGACACTGGCACAGTGTCTTCTGAATTTGAATTTGGCTCTGGCTTTGGTTCTGGATTCTCTACTTGGCTGTTTCCCAGTGCACGGTATTGTTTGGTCTGGATATTAGATCCGGTGGTTGTGGTTCCAACCGGAGATATAAGTGGTATTGATTGTATTAAGCCAGCCTGGACTGTCAGATAAACTGTGGTAGTGCTGTGGTTTTCTGAGAACATTCAGATATTGCTCGTTCAAGCTTCGGCAATTGTTTTGTGTCGCTTCTGGTTGGTTTCTCCCTTTGCAGCTGCTACGGAATAATTGGCAATTCTCAGGAGGTCTAGACGAGTTGAGGACTTGCCTGTGGCTAGCTAGCCGAGTGGAGTACGGCCGCGGCTTTCGGATAAATCGGCGACATCGGAGCTGTGGTTCATTTAGCTCTGCACTTGCGACAGTTGACTTGTGATAGTTGGTTCATCTGGCTTCTCACTCGTTCTGTCGATATTCTGCTCGGTTCTTAGAACTGCTGGTCTTCATCACTGCTCTGACTTCTTTCCTGCTCCTACTTTCCTTTCTTACTTTCCTGGTCTTACTTGACCCTTTTTCGATTTGTCTTGACTTCTGTCCTCTATCCTGATACCCCTCTCTGGTCCTACCTTGCCTTCACACTCAGATGAACCTGTCGCAGATAATAGGAATGAATTCAATGTCCAAGTTTACCTCGGTTATGTCAACAACGCAAGTGCTACCAGCGTCTGCTGGAGCCAGTCCTTCTCCAGCTCGTAGTTCAGTCCAAGTTTCACCCTCGGCTGATGCTGGCGCCGGTCCTGTTTCCGCCACCAAGAAGAGATCGGTTATTTCCTTGGCATGTGGTACTTGTCGTAAGAGAAAGACGAAGTGTGATGGCCGCAAGCCGGCTTGCAGCCAGTGCCTGAACACAGGACGTGCTGATGAATGTGTTTATGATGCCAACACCGACCGACGGAGATCCTGGCACGCTCGACAGAACAAACTGCTGGTCGAAAAGCTGGCTGTGGCAGAGGCATTGATACAACGCATAAAAAACGGTGGCCAGGATGCCCATAATGCCATTCAGGAGATACAGTCTGGCACTGCTATCAGTGGGATCAACGACCCTGACCAACCCAAGGATACACCTGTGAAGACTGAGGCTAATACTCTGACTACGTCTAACAAGGGAAATTCGAGTGGTAGCCTGCCAACTGTGAACGAATCTAGTGAAGGCACCGACAATAACTGGAAGGAAGACAACGACTTGACGCTGGACGAAGAGGGACAGGTACACTTCTTCGGTGGCACGTCCAACCTTCCCGAGATAAAGCAGTCTTTAACGGTATCTGGACGAACCCATTACAAAAAGTCCGCTCTTGAGAGTCTTCTCAATGATGAAGAGCCTCGACCGTTTCAAGATTCACGCTCGCAACAAAATAGCGGCTCGACTGATTATAACCACCAAAACAACGGCCAGGGCTATGTATATACGATATCGGGCCCATCCTCAGTTACCTCTACATCACCGCCGGGACAGAGCCAGGGAGCCAACCTGTCGTCTACAACTCCATCATCGACCGCGAGCGATACTAATTACCACTCGATTCCGCCTCTAACAGGCCCATTCTACACAGCACACAACGTCGACATTCCGACACCCGTAGTGCACCACCTGCTAGACCTGTATTTCTGCTGGCAGCACACCTATTACAACATTTTCAACAAAGATCTCTTCCTTCGAGACCTGCAGACAGGCGGCAAATTCTACTCAAAGTTCCTGCTCAATGCTGTTTTGGCCCATGCTTCGCAGCTCAGCAATGTACAGTTACTGCGATCGGATCCGTCCGACCCTAGCACTGCTGGATACATGTTTTTCAACGAAGCCCGGTCGCAGATCGAACAGGAGCTGCTTAAAAGATCGGTCACAACGATCCAGGGACTGCTATTACTAGCCAGCCGAGAAGCTGGTATAGGAAGAGACACTGTTGGATGGGTGTACTCAGGGATGGCCTTCCGAATGGCCGTGGACTTGGGATTGCACCTCGACTGTAAGAGCCTGTGCGAGTGCGGATTCCTCACTCATGACGATTACATAGTGCGCAATGCCACCTTCTGGGGATGCTACCTCTTTGACCAGGGCTGGAGTACGTATATGGGACGACCATCGGTTATCCACCTGTCAGACGTGACAGTAAGCAGGCCCGAGTTCATTGTCAACGAACCGCCTACTGAATGGCGACCGGTCTTCAACAGCCCCACCAATCTGCCCATTGGCCAGCGAATTGTTGGTGCTCCTGTGCCGTTCTACCCACAGAACACACTAACCAGCATTCTACGGCTTTCAGAGGTGATTGAGGATACTCAAAAGAGTCTTTATTCACCAAAACGCAGTCTTAAGCGCGACGGCTCGTTCAAAGTAGAAGAAAAGGTGCGAGAGCTCTTCAACAAGCTCACTAGCTGGGAAGCGAATCTGCCTATTGAGATGAAACAGGGTCCTGGGTCCGAGCACCCAAGCGTGTTGCTGGTCTACACGTTGTACTATGCCACGAAAATCTTCCTGTTCCGGCCGTTTGTGCGGGTTAAAGACTCTCAATCAACTCCCAGTCCGAACCACGGCGCTGCTCTCGAGCAGTGTCTGGACGCGGCAGCCAACATTGTAGCGCGGTTGCGAAGATTCAGGGCACTCTACTCTCTGCGTCTGGCTACGAACATGTCCGTGTATATCAGCTTCACGGCGGCCACGATCTCTTTGTCCAAACCCGGCGACGAGGCCCTCGGGCGTCAGCTGGCCGAGTGCCTGGAATTCCTCAAGGAAATCGGCGAGTCTTGGACTTCTGCCAACACCGTCGGCGAAGGCATCAAAGCGCGCCTCTCAGCGTCGGCGCACCAGCTAGGGAGTCACACCGAGACTGCCGACCAGATGCTCTTCCCGACATTCGCTATCGGCACCCCCAACTTCCTCGAAGCAGTCGACCTGCTCAACTACGACCACGTCCCAGAATTCGAGTTCCTAATGAGCACTAATGTATAATAGACAAACGGTTTCACGCCCTCACTATCACTTGCCTTTCCGGGGACTACCCCGCTGTGCCTCCGGCGGCCGGGGCGCGGCCCCGGACCCCGTTCTGCTCGCTTCGCGAGCAACTATGCCGATGACGGGTGCTGCCTCGTTGTGGGTGGGGATGCCTCCGGCGGCTGGGGCGCCCCGGACCCCGCTGTGCTCGCGTCGCGAGCAACCGCGACAGGACGGTCGAGATCCCCTCCGCCAGGGAGCATCGCAACGAGGTGTCCGGGGCCACGCCCGCCGGAGGCGCTCGTGCCCAGCCCCAGGAGCAGGGCTCCGCGAAGCAGAGCACAATGGAGTCCGGGGCCACGCCCCAGCCGCCGGAGGCGGAGAGTAGAAGAATGCAAAATCGTAATAAATAGCTAGGCCTTGTCCGTGTAGACGGCGCGGTCCAGGTTATGGTCGTCGGAGAAGTTGGAGTCGTCGGCGGTATCGTGGTGGTCGGCACAGTTGGTAGCGGCCGGGTCGAAGATCTCGGACTCGAGGCCGTAGTTGGTCTCTACGGTCTGGCTGGCCACGTAGGCCATGAGCGGGATGCTGCATCCCATGAGGACGAAGTTGGCGACCACCTCGTTCATGAAGGGCGTGCCAGCGGCATCGATGCCGAAGGAGATGGCAGAGCCCGCCGACTGCACGCCTTTGTAGAAGCCGGCGTAGCGGGCCAGGCGGAAGGATTCGTTGGTGATGGAGCCCATGATCCAGTAGCACCAGGACTGCCACATGGCGTCGGCCATGCCGTACATGAAGTAGAGCACAAAGGGTCCGCCAAACTTGGAGCTTGTCCAGTCCACGTTTGGGGGCGGGTTGGTGTGTCGATTAAAAGTGACTTGGAAAGCGGCGCCTCCAGCCCAGGTGGCTAGAACAAACACAGACACCACAGCTAATCCGATCAAACCCCGCTTCCGGCGCCCCATGCGGTGGTTGTCAAGAATGGCGCCAATAAAGAAGGTGCCCAGTACTTGAGTGAGCCAGTATATTAGAGAGTTGAGAGACCTAGTTCGGAGGGAGAAGTAGAATGCGTTCATACCGAACTGGTACGAGTAGAAGAAATTGCTAGCGAAAAACGCCGGCAGCAGCATCATGATCTTCTTGTCGGTCACGAGCTTGAATACACCTACAATCTCGGTGCGGAAGTCCGTCTGTTTGAAGTCTTCCAGTGGCAAGCCAGACTTTCGTCGTACCGCCTGTGGAGAACACAGGGTCAAGGACACAGCTACCCCCACCAACATGACTATAAGGAAACCGAGATACGTGCCCGTGTTGACGCCAGATTGGTCAGGTCGGTGACGGTTTTCCAGCAGAGGTATTAGCCCGCCTAGAGTTGCACCTATAGAGAGCATGGACCAGGTAATTGCAAAACCCTTGGCTTTGTCTTTTTCTTCAGGATATGACATGGTGATCATACCGTGTACACTCCATAGCAGGCCGGCAGAGATGCCACAAAGTGCGCCGCCAGCGACCACAAAGCCTCGATTGCCGTCCCGGTCAAGACTCCACAGTGAGCCGATGTACACAGTGTACCCTAGTGTGCCAAGGAAAAAAGTGTATCTAGGACCCAAGGTATTTACAATAGAGCCGCCAAAAAAACCCACCACTGCGAAACATGCATATAAAGTGGCATTGGCTTCGTCGGTCAGAGATACGTTCGTAGCTCTCTGACCACCAGCACCGAGTCCAGAGAGTGCGTCAAACATACCAGGTTGAGCGAACAAAACAGCACCCACAATGAGAATCTGGGTCAGCGGCCTGGTCCATATCGTATACAAGGTAGAGCCGCTGCGGGCGGCCGAAGTTATTTCTTTCGGCATTTCAGAATGATCCGCGATGTCCTTGGGAAGTCTTAAGAGGCCAAGTCCTTGGGAAGTCCCCACCAAGTCCTCAGGGCAGCGAGGAACGAGGAAGAAAGCTGGAAATTAGAACGAAAAACAGATTTCCAGTAAGATTGATCAAATAAGATTAAAGCAGATCAAAGCAGATCAAAGCAGATCAAAGCAGAGATAAACGCAGAAGTGCTCTGCAGTATCGAGAATTCAAGTGTCGCTATCAGACTTGGAACTCATGAAGAGGACGGCGATACGAGAGCCGCAAGACGATCTGGGCAGCGAAGGGGTGAGTCAGACAATCAAATTAAACTGAAACGGGACCAGAGTGCACACTGCGTGTCAAACGAGTAAACGGGCCCGCTATACTTGACACAACGGCCAGGAGTGGGGACTTGCGTTTCCCGCGTCGGTTTTAAGTTTGCACAGTGATTACAACGGAGGCTAATATTTCTCAGTATCGGTATCTAGACAGGACCAGCAGTATCTTCTCTCCGCCGGGGCAGTACTTCTCAGTTCTCTGTCTTCTCGGTATCTTATCTCCGCTAGAGCAGTATTTCCCAGCTTCTTATCTCAGACAGGGCAGTATTTCCAGTATCTGTACCAGTACGGGTCAGTACGTCTAAGTGTCGCGGTATGCCTTGCTCCTCCTAGGGAAGCCGCAATGAGAGGCCGGTCAGTACAGTCGTCTGGTCAGCACTTGGTGACTCGAAATGCTCAATGATCGAGACGTTTTGAGAGGCGAGATTTATATACAGACGGCAGCCAAGGTGCTGGAACGGCGGTCGGAGCCCACGACGTGCGAGCTGGGGCCGCCCATCGACCAAGCGGTGCGGGTTGAAAGTAACTATTCCGGGATGGTTCCTGGCCCCATGGACAGGGAAATATCGAGGCAGATCGAAGCTGACTTTCAGCGCTGCGGCAAGCCTAGCAGCAGCTAACCAGCAGCTAACCAGCTAGCTAGCCCTGATATGGGCCTGCCAGATGTCAGCGCGAACTGCGCGGCATCGCCTGCGATTGGTGCCGTGTCGCGCTTCGTTCGCCCTGGTCCACCGCTCACTGGCCCAGGCCCTCCTCGAGCGGAGCGAGAGGAGCCATGGGGTCCGGGCAACGCCCGGCAGCCGGAGGCGTATCACCAGGCCTCCGGCGGCCGGGCGTACCCGAACCCGTTGTGCTCGCTAAGCGAGCCCCCAAGCCCAGTCAGCCTGGCCTTCAAGGGGATTTCGCGAGGTTGCTCATGCCGAACCCTTGCAGAAAATGACATAGGCAGGGCGTACTGCAATGCAGGCTGTTCGCGACTCCTAAGAGCCAGCCGGGCTAGCCAGGACACGCTAATTACACCAATTAAGTCAGCTGGCTCCGGCCAGCCAGTTCCACGTAAGCTTTCTCGCCTGGCGCAACGCTAGCGAGCACGCTGATAACCAGGCCGGGGCGGCGACAAGCTCCAGGCGTCGGGCGGCGGAGGAGGGCGCACGCTAGGCAAGAAAGTCGTCCAGAGCCGCCTCGAGTCTCCTGCGAAGCAGGATATAGTAGTATATAATATATAATATATTTGTTAGCCTCGTCTGCAGCAACGGGGCTGGGGTGGAGCGCCGAACGACGCATCTTGGTTGGCAAAGCAATCGCGCCCAGTACTGGGGTTGGCGCGACGCCCGGTCAGTGCTACTGTCCTGCCGAGCCAATGCTTCAGCTGCAGCCAGCGGGTAACCAGAGAGCATAAGTCATGTTTGATTTTATCTGATAATCGACTATGTAAAGAACGCATCGCAGATGAACAAGGCCTTTGACTGCTGGGGCGCTGCCCCAGTTCCTGTGTCTCCTCGAGAGCAGAGGGTCACTCCCGAGAACAGCCCACAGCGGGATCTGGGCTCCACCCAGCCAGAGCAGCTCCGCACCTCGCAGCAGCCTACGTCAGTAGCTGGAGGAATGAACGGAGGAATGAACACCTTGGTGGTTACACCGGGCGTGTGTGCCACCGACACTACCCGAGCCGGCCCAGCCCATATGTCGCGACCAGCTAGGAAAACCCCCACATATGGATATGAGTGGATTAGATTGGGCTGTGGGCGGTATCGGAGAGCTGGCACCGCTACCGGACTCAAGAGACGGTACATTGCTGCTAAATAAAGAGCAGTGGCCCCAGCAGTGAACTACCTGATTCCAGTTGCACCTTTCAACTTCATAATTGCGAGCAGGGGCGCCATGAATGAGGCCAGTGAGACTGGTGACCGGCGAGCGATGCTGAAACAACAATGACAGTCATACCAGCACAGTGCCAATACCAGTACCAATCCCAGTAGTACCAACTCCAGCATCGTTACCACTACCATTACCCGTATCAGGGGCTGACCGGGTGCGCGTCTGGCAGCCGGGGCGTTGTCCCGGTCCCTGCTGCTCCTCTTTGCTGCGCTCAAGGAGGGCCACGGCTCCGCGACAGGAGAGTGGACTGGACTAGACCCTGTCAATACCAGTCGCGAGATATGCCAATGCCAATGCCAATGCCAATGCCATTGCCGACGCCGACGCCACGTCAATGTAAATACCACTACTTCGCTGTCCCACTAAAACTCATATCAGTTTCAAATGAAATCCCGAGCCCGTGCCATGCTATGCCAAGCCAGTGCTAGGAACATATCCGGCTCTGCTGCTCTGCGGCCAGTGGTAGCGCTTGAACTACCACCGAACACTCACTGGCTGTAGCGAGAAGCTGAAGAGCGAGCATTGGTGATGTCGCATGCCATACCCATGACCATCCCACGAGTACGAGCACGAGTACCGTTTCGTCCCATCCCTCGAGCTACGCTTAAGGAGCCGCGAGAAGGTCGGGGGCCAGCCTACCCGTGTCAAGTACGCGAAGCTATCGGACAGGCGTTACGATGGGCAAGCGGGTCGGACTGCATCTCCGCTGCCCGCTGCATGCCATCTCAACGGCCGCTGTCGATCTGCGTACCTTTGGATAAGCTCATAGCCGATGTCACGGAGATCCCTCCGAACCAGTTCCACCACAATACCCCTGAGCCCGGCTCGCCCTCACCTCTCTGCGGAGCCACTACTCTCCTCGAGCGCAGCGAGAGGAGCAACGGGGTCCGGGGCGCGGCCCCGGACCCCATTGTGCTCGCTTCGCGAGCCCCGGCTCTCAGGGCGAAGGTTTGGCGGCCAGCTGGGCTGGTGAAGATGCAGGGACCGAGGACCCCAGGCGCGCCCGCTGCGTACCCTTACATCGGCTATCATACATAAGTAATATTACATGCAGCCGGGAGATGTATCTCCGCAGCAGTTGATTCTTAAATCAGTGGGATGGTTCTGCTTTTGCCTTCGTCCATATTTTTTCACTTTTACTTTCGCTTCCGCTTTCGGTTTGCTGTTTCTCGGGACTGCGGTGCCGGTTGCTGCTTGCTCGACGACACTTTCTAGAGAACTCCCTACCTGCTGGCTGCGATCCCGATATTAAACCGGCTTGCACAGACCTAATCGGAACACGTACCTTCCGGCAGCCGGAGCACGTTTGCCGGGCGCCAGTATCTGAAACCCGAACTGAGCTTGTTTACTCATTTCTCAGGTCAAATATCAGCTTCGACCCCCAGCGATCCACTCGCAGGCGCTGTTTCTGGTATTTTCTGTCCTGGTGCTCTCTCTATTTGATTCTGATCCAACCAGAGCTCACTACGAGCAACATATACCGACTATACCGACTATACCGACTGACTTCTACGAACGCATTTTACCAACGACTTCTGCTAACTGACCTGGAGGCTTGATCTACTCGCTCAACCCACCTGTACATCACACAACTTCAGACCACATCGCTGCTAAATATGACTGTGGGCCAATCGGAGCAGACGCAAATGGCGCCGCTGAAACTCAACGTGATGGGCTTGAACTCGGGCACCAGCATGGACTCGGTGGATATCGTGCTATGCCGATTCACTCAGCAGGATCCAGAATCGCCGCTTCACCTGAAACTGGTTCTGGCCGATGAAATGCCCATGCCTTTGGAGCTCAAGAACCGTGTTCTCCGCCTGATCCATGATAACGAGTCATCACCTGAAGAGCTCTCACAGATCAATGTACAGCTGGGCATGCGATTTGCCGATGCCACCATTGAATTCTGCAAAAAACACCATCTCAGCCTCGAGTCGGATGTCGACCTAGTGGCCTCGCACGGTCAAACTATCTGGTATGTGTCAGATCCAAGGCCGGACCAGACCAAGTCGGTGCTGACCATGGCCGAAGGCGCCTACATCTCACAGAAGCTGTCCAAGACTGTAGTCAGCGATTTCCGCATCTCTGAGCAGAGCGTTGGCAGACAGGGTGCCCCTATGATCGCCTTTTTCGACGGCTTACTACTGGTGCACCCTACTAAAATGCGCATCTGCCAGAACATCGGCGGCATTGCCAACTCGTGTTTCATTCTCCCTGAGTCGGATGGCGGCCTCGAAAAGGTATTTGACTTCGACAACGGTCCTGGCAATATCTTCATTGACGCGGCCATGCGTCACTTCACCAACGGCGAGATGGAGTTCGACCTAGACGGCCAGTGGGGAAAGCTCGGCATAGTTGACGGGGCGATGGTCGATGAGTACCTGGCCAGCGAGCCCTATTTCAAGAGAGACCTGCCGAAAACCACGGGCCGCGAGCTATTCGGCGACGGTGTGTCCATAGAGCTCATTGAAAAGGGCCTTGCTAAGGGCCTTTCGAAATACGATATCATTGCCACCATCACCCGAATCACCGCCCAGGCCATCGTCAACGACTACCGCCGGTTCGGGGCCGGCCTGCCGCCAATAGACGAGCTGTACCTGTGTGGAGGAGGAGCCCACAACCCGAACATTGTAGACTACATCCAGCACTCGTTCCCCAACCTTCGCATTCTGCCACTGTCCTCGACCGGCATCCCAGGCGGCGCCAAAGAAGCCGTCACGTTCGCATTCCAAGGCATGGAGGCCATCCTGGGCCGCCCGCTCATCGTCCCCGACCGCGTTGAGAACAACGTCCCCGTCGTGGTCGGCAAAGTGACCCCCGGTCCCAACTACCGCCGCCTCCAGGCCCTCTCCGCCAGCTACGGTCACGATTACCCCGACGACTACCTACCGCCCGTGCGCCGTCTCCTCGTCGACTCCGACTGATCCCACCCCTATAGCATTTAGCATAATCTGTACAGTAGCGCACTCCCACACATGCCTCCGGCGGCCGGGGCGATGCCCCGGACCCCGTTGCTCCTCGAGCTCCGCTCGAGGAGGGCCTGCTCCAAGGCAGCTCGTGCAGCGAGCGTTACGGGTCCCGGGGCGGCGCCCGGGCCGCCGGAGGTGTCCCCACCCGGTCTCCGGCGGCCAGGGGATTCAGGGGTAACAATACCCCACTTTGCAGACCTCGGGCCAGGTCGTCAAGGAAAACCCTAAACCGCTCTGCGGACGTAGATAGGTATATATACACATGTGTAGCGGGGCTATGTTGGAGATGGACCGAGCACTGATCCAAGCTGTGAATTGAACAACTGAGCAATGGGGTTTATTGGGTAGGTGAGGTCGGGCTTGCGGCTCGGTGCGGTTACTAACGGGCCAGATCCAACAGGGCGTCCATTCGGGCGCAGGCGCTGGAGAAGCTGGCGGGCTACGCCGCCAAATCGGACGACACTGCGGCCGTGGAGCGCCTGTCCAGCGCTCTCGGCTCGACCGACCTTTCGAATGACCATTCCAAGCTCCCAATGGTGAGTCCAGAGCCCGCTCGAGGGGCCACGGTCAGCGCATGGGCATGGATTGGGGACTGGGACAGTGCCCCTGGTTGCCTGATTTGCCGGGGAAGCGCCCCGGCCGCGGAAGCAGAGAAATGTTCTAACAGTGGCAGTCGGGACAGGAGTTCGAAGTGCTTGTGGCGCTGGCCAAGTCCGCTAGCAAGATCCGGAACTGTGAGCAGGCCGAGCTGCTGCTGCAACAGCTGGGGGCTTATCTTGTGGAGGCGCCTTCTCAGAGGTACGTGGACTCGCCGGCTGTGCGCAGAGTAGAGCCCTCGCCGTGGCAGCTCACGTCCAAGCTCTTGACGGTTGCGGTAATTGACCTCGGCAGGGCCGTGGGCACATCACTGTCGTCAGAGACTTTGCTTCACCAGTATATCGATAAGCTGATCAGCTTGTGGTCGTCGATTAACAGCGATTTGTCGTCGTCGACGACGGCTACCGGAAACTACGAGGCGCTCTTTGCCTTGCTGTTCTCGTTGCAGGGCTTCTTACAGGGCTTGATTGACCATGCGTACCAGCTGTCCAGCTCGTTCATTCAGACGGGTGTTCTCAGAAAGCTCATCTCCTTTGTTGACAATGCGTTTCTGCTCAAGGTGGAGACTGCTGTTTCGTCTGTAATTGCTCAGGGAAACCCTGTGGGTGTTCTCTCGTCGCGCAGCTCCCCTCTGTGGCTGCGCAGCTTTTTCGTGTATACACAGACAGGCGAGAACATCAGTGCTATGCTAGTCAATTGGTACTTGTGCTCATTAGTGGAAGAGATTTCCAAAGCCATTCTAGTCAAGCAACTGGACCAGGACTCATACCCCTTCGACCCTAAGAAGCCGATCTTGGATATTCTGCTTGACAGTGCCCAGAAGATTGGGGGCGCCAATGAGTTCCAGAGCTCCAGAAAGTTGCAGTCGAATGTCAGTCTTGGCGCTGATTCTGACGTTTCGACCCCGTCGCCTGGCATTCCTGAAAGTACCAGACTTATTCTGGAGAAGATCAGGGACTTTGCCGTGGACCAGGTCCAGTCGCTCGACGACGGAGCTGATTATATCGAGCTAGCGTCTCCTGAGAAGGTGGCGCTTGCTTTCTCTGTGAAGTCGCTCGCCTTGCGCACTATAGGCGTTTCCAACTATTTCGGCGTTATCCCTGCCACGAGAGTGTCTGAATTCCTGGAGTCGTCATTGCATTATGAACGCCTGCTGCTTAACCACTCTTTGTACAAAGATATCTACAAGCTTGGCTCATATTTGTGCTACCAGCTCGAGTCGGTTGGCTCGTATTTGTCGAACAGCCTGCCTGATTTTGTGTCGAATCCTACTATGGACTCGGACGTTTGTTGGACTCTGGCCGAGACCCTCACTCGCGGCCTCAAACCGCTATCTCAGGACAACGTTGTCAGTGTTATTTACACTTTAGTGAATCTCCTCACCTCGGACTCGGAGCTGTCTCCCTTCGGCACGCTCAAGAGATCTGGCACCTACAGCACTTTGGCCCAGACCTCGTCCCACAACGCCGAGCCGCGAGGGCCTGGATCCACTTCCAATGCAGTCGACGGTCTTCAATCGCTCTCTATACGCAACATTATCACGGCCACGGTAGCCATCGGTGCCACCTACGGCGACAACCAGATTGCAACCCTCACCTCGACTGTTCTCAGCCAGAAATACGCCACTGTCAACACCACTGTCGACGCCGAGGTCATTCGCGGCTTGTCGCTGCTGGCTCCCCACGTCAACGAAAAGGAGTTCAAGGTCATCCTGCGCGCCTTCTCCACTGCTGAGAGTCTCGCCTTCCGCAACAACGATACCGACACCGTCGAATCCGTAAGTACTCCCGAAGAGGGGTGAGCCTCCGGCGGCTGGAGCGCTGCCCCAGACCCCGTTGTGCTCGCTGCCTCGCCAGCGGGAACTGTGCCGTCCAAAATGCAGTCTCCGATGATTGATTGATTTGGGTACCAGCCAAGTTACAGGCGCTTTCGTTACTAACGCAAAATACAGGTTTTTGAGTCGAGAATCAGGCTAGCCAAGGCGCTGGGCAGGAACCACCCACTCTTTGAAAAGTATTTGGCTGACTTACTATCCTCCATTGTAAGCAAGGGAGACTCGACTGCCGACGAGCACCATCGGTCACACAGCGAGATCTCAGCTACTGCAAAGGAAATTGCGGCCCTGTTGCCTCCTCTGGCTGGATTGCTGCCCAAGTCCTACGAACCAGCTTACGAGACCGACAACTGGGAGATGATCTCGCTTTTCCGCAATGCCTGGTTCAACATGGTCGTGCATGGGTTTTCGAAGAAGTCCGACTGGACTACCCGCCATAAATCGGATCTGGAGATAATTGCGCGCAGCACCCCTCCTCTTGTATCCGAGACCTCGGCCAACAAAGTGGAAAGTGAACTCGAGCTCAACACGGTTCTGCGCCGAGGCTCGTCCAACCACAACGTTAATGACCAGAAGGATATCATTCACAACCTCGTTTCTTTGCACGCTTTTGAAGTCCGCTCTCTGTCGTATCCCAAACTCATGTTCTTGTCGGCTGCTGTCTTGCTGGAGTCGATTCGTGCTAATACTGGCGATTGTTCTAAGGTGCTTCACTACTTTGGCGACCCTGATTTCAGGTCTGGTGACACCGGTAGGTATATGTCGACTATTGCTAAGGACAGTACTACCATTTTTATCACCAATATTATCAAGGGCGGCAAAGTCGAGTTCACTGCCGATAATATTGCTGAACAGTTAAAGAAGGTACTGATTCTTTGTTGTCATCGAGTATCTGCTGTTCAGAACAACGCCTTTGCTACTGCGGAAGCTATTATTACCTCCATCCCCTCAGCTCTTTGCAAAGAGCAAAGTCTGTTTGCGCTGCTGGATTTGATGACACTCCTGTGGACAAGTTGCATTGATGCTGAAACGGACGAGTACGAACCACGCACCAGTTTCACCACCGCTGGAACCAATATTACTTTGGAACTCTCTGATTCGTACGACCATCGTCAACAAAGCCTTCAGCGATTGTTGAAGAGTGCTCACAAGTGGGTTGCTATTGTCTTGCCCTTGATGAATTTCGATTTAAAGAGTCTGCTTACAAGCTATCTCACCGAAATGGGCGACTACCGTCCCTTCAACCATGTTGCATTGGGATGCACATTTGCTTTGGAAGTTGGAGGTACCATTTCTAGCGGCGATGGTGAAATCGCCACCATCGCCAAATCGGATACTCAAGGAATTTTCACTGACTCTGCCTCTGGATTTCTCTCTCAGTACATCTGGAGAACCGAGTACAAACCCAAGGGACTGTACTTCTCTGAGCATGATATTGAGGATGTAAAGAAGTCCATGGAAGCACTTCTTTCCAGCGACCATCCCCATGTTACCTTGTCCGAGATGCGTGATCTCCTGTTTAGAGCCGCTACCATTCTGCGTGCTATCAAGCCGAATTCTTATATCGCCCAACTCACCGTTAAAGTCCCTTTCCGTTTCTTTACTGAGCGTCATATAGAAATGGGAATCTCTCTATGGCTGTGGATTATGAACGAAGTGCCATCTCTGCGCATGGCTATTATTGCGCAAGTGGCCCAAGAATGGGAAAAGACCGTCAAGGAGAACAAGGGTCTATTCAACCGAAAGTTCGACATTGAGCGTCCTGACTACTCTCGTATGGAGTATGCGCCATCGAACAGAGCAGAGATTGACCATGATGCGAATCTTGCTAGAAGGTCATTATCTGTTCACATGATTCTCATTAGATTCTTATCAAGCGTTTTCCAAGCCTCGAGTTATGAGAGTCGTCATCTTTTGCGGATCTTCAGTAGACTGCTGACTGTGGGACTGATAGGCCTATCCAAGGCAAGTCTCCATCCATTCGCAAGGTCTATTCGATTTGAACTCACAAAGTTTGCCTTTGAGGTGTTGGAGGTTCACACGAGATTCTCGGCAAGAATTTCTGAGCAGCTGAAGGATCTGATTATTACCTCTGCATTGACTTGGTTTGCCCAGCCGATGCAGTGGCCCTTTGGTGGCAACAAACTCAGATTGCGAGCCGACATTGTATTGCTCAAGGCGGTGGCTGTAAAGGTAAATAACCTTGTCATTCCCGAGAACTTTGTAAACCTTCCACGTAAGCGCAGGCTGCTTCTGTTGTATTTGAATGACGAATTAACGAAAATGTCTGCTTGGTTGGATCCACTCCAGATTGGTACCAGTTTCAGGGAGAGGTTTGGAAAGGAAGTCATCAGAAATCCTTCTGTTTCGGAAAGCGATGTGGCTGATGCCTGGAGTATCGATCCTGTACTGGCAGTCTATCTGGTGCAGAGATATAAGGAATCATCAAACGTATCTACTCTTGAACGACTAGTTGCTGAAGACCCAGCGAAGGTAATTTCAGTCCCGGAAGCTTTGAGCTATTTCTTGGGTAGAAAGCCTGTTACATCGGACAAGCGGCGATTCATTCTCTACTGGACTCCAGTGAGCCCGATTGAATCTATCAATCTATTTTTACCTGCTAAAAGCGCGGACTCTTACATGCTTCAATACGCTATGAGATCCTTGGAAAGCCATGACGTGAACTTGACCTTCTTCTATGTGCCTCAGATTGTGCAGTCTCTTCGTTATGACAGAGGCGGCTACATCGAAGCCTATATTTTGGAGACTGCCAAGATCAGTCAGTTGTTTGCTCACCAAATAATCTGGAATATCCTTGCCAACTCATACAAGGATGAGGATTCGACAGTGCCTGATGATATGAAGCCTACTTTGGATAGAGTGGTAAAAAAGATGACCGACTCTTTTGATGCCGAAGAACAAAGCTTCTATGAGCGAGAGTTTAGCTTCTTCAATGAAGTTACTTCAATTTCTGGCAAACTCAAGCCGTATATAAAGAAATCCAAGGCCGAAAAGAAGGCAAAGATTGACGAAGAGATGGCGAAGATCAAGGTCGATGTAGGAGTATACTTGCCTTCCAATCCTGACGGTGTCGTTGTTGCCATCGATCGCAAGTCTGGACGACCTCTTCAGAGTCATGCCAAAGCACCGTTTTTGGCCAAGTTTAAGATCAAGAAGGAGTTGGTCGATCTTGACGACCGAGTTTCTGACATTGATGCAGACGATTCTTCTAGCCAAGTTGTCAACCGAGAGCCACGGTATACCGAGGTTTGGCAAGGAGCTATCTTCAAGGTCGGAGATGACTGTCGTCAGGATCTTTTAGCTTTACAGATTATCAGTGTTTTCAGAACCATTTTCAAAACCTCTGGACTTGACCTGTATGTGTTCCCTTACCGAGTTACTGCAACTGCTCCTGGATGTGGCGTCATCGATGTACTTCCAAACGCTATTTCTAGAGATATGTTGGGAAGGGAAGCTGTTAATGGATTGTACGAGTACTTCACCAGCAAGCATGGAGGCGAGGATTCAATTGATTTTCAGCGAGCTAGAAACAATTTTGTAAAGAGTTTGGCAGCCTACTCGGTTATCTCGTACTTGATTCAATTCAAAGATCGTCATAATGGTAATCTCATGTACGACAGCGATGGCCATATTTTGCACATTGATTTTGGTTTCTGTTTCGATATTGTTCCCGGTGGAGTCAAGTTTGAAGCCGCTCCATTCAAGTTGACTGCCGAAATGATGGCTGTTATGGGGGGTAACACGAACACTCAGGCCTATAGATGGTTTGAGGAATTGACCATCAAGGCTTTCTTGGCTTGCCGCCCTTATGCTGAGACTATCATTCAAGTTGTGCTCCCCATGCTTGACAGTGGCTTGCCATGTTTTAAGGGTGAAGCGACCATCAGAAGACTGCGAGCTAGATTTGCTCTGGAAAAGTCTGAACGCGATGCCGCCCTTCATTTCAAGCACTTGATCAAGAAGAGTTTGGAGAGTATGTACACCAAGGGTTACGACGAGTTCCAGAGGATCACGAATGGTATCCCTTATTAGTAGTAATAAATGCCAACATAGTATTTTAAATCAATCATATTATTAAACAAAAAGCCTCTTGAACATGAATTAAACCTACAAAATTACAGAGACAAATAAATAACCCAAACATAAACATCGAAAGAAAAGCAGACTTATGTACCAATATGCAATGCTAATACGCTACCTGCTCCAGAGAATCTCGTCCTTCACAGCCGTCGCTTGCGAATTATGGTCAATATAGTCCAGACCTTGATCGCTAAAGGGGCTTCCAATAAGATCTTCAGGGTCAGATTCTTCAGAACTATTACTAGGGCGCATCTGCATCATTGACTTGACTTTGCGAGGTCTGCCTCTCTTTCCTGGAGGCTTTTTAGGTTTCCCTGGAATTTCAATTCCACCAACACAAATCATTCTTATTCGGTGACGCTGTAACGCATCATGTCTAGTGAATCCCTTTCCACAGGGACACTTATAAGGACGCTCATCTTGGTGGCACTTCTCATGCCGCCTCAGGTCGTGAGGACGGACAAAACACGCGCCACAGGAATCACAAGAATAAGGACGATCACATAAATGAGTTTGGATGTGAGATCTAACGTTGTACCTTCTGCGGAAGAGTTTACCACAGTTGGGGAACAAACACTCAAAGAGGCCTTCTGGATTTGGACCGGCCATATATGAATCTACTTTGCCTGGCGGTAGGCACGATTTTCTGTTAGACTGCTTGCCTGAAGATTGCTGCATTTTGATAATTTCTTGTGAAATTTCGTTCTTTGGGGCGGTGATTACAGGCTGCCAAGCAATTGAACCAGAAGTGTCTACAGGTCCCATATCGACAGAAGAAAAAATGTTCATACTGGCCAGACCGGGAGTGGCACCAGTGTAGAATTGCTCGCTAGAAGTCATCTCTGGACTAGTGTCAATATTCGGGGAATCGGAAGAGGAGTAGTAAGCCTCAGAATCACTCTCGCCCAGTGCAGAGGTTCGCCTCTTCATTGGAGAAGAATGAAACCCATTAGGATCCAGGTAAGATTCTGAAGCGACAGTGAAATTACTGTTACTGATATTTCCTTTCTGATAATACGAAGAAGCCAGAGAAGCAGCAGAAATAGAAGAAGAAGAAGAGGTGTAAACCATTGGTCCAGGTCCAGGCGAAGAAGCAGACACTACTGGCAAAGACAGCGAAGCGGATGAATCATTCAGCGCTGCTTCTTGTAGATAGATGTCAGCACTTGCTCCGAGATGCTTAGCAGAGACCTGGGTGTTGATATTACCTGTATATACTTGAGAATGTGTTGAATTATCAGGCGATAGTGCAGCAGGAGTGATTGCAATATTGTTGTAATTCATCATTTTCGAGTACTTTGCAAGCGACTCAGTTTTGATAGTCTGATGACGAGCTCTTTGGGGGGAGGAATGGAGTTGAGAGGGGTGTAAAGGAGGCGATGAGGGCGGTAGGGGATAAGCAGACCCAAGTCCGTCCATGCTATAAGCAGGAGCACCGGACGGAATGCCCAGGTCGTGGACTGTAGAAGATAGAGATTCGTCTAGAACGGAGTCGTATTCTGCGTATTGGGAGAGGTAGGGTTCAAAATCTTCGTGAGGAAGTGGAATGGGGCGTTCTTGGTAACCTTGGGACAAGTTTCGATTGTTGGTCACCCAGCGCGAATTCAATGAAGGCTCCATGAAGACTTGACGTATAGGGAAACACCGACCAGCGGATGAGGTTTGATAAGCAAAGAATAGGGGTGAAAGAAGAGCAAACAGAAATATGTCGCAACCGCCAACAAAAGAGATGGTGGTTCAAACAAGTTTCCCAGTGACCAGCACTCGATGTTTGCTTACTTTAAAAATAAAATGTTGAAGATCTGTTCAATACACTCACCAGGAGGAAAGAAACAGAAATAGAATTGAAATTAAGAGGGTTGAGCTTGACCAGCAAGTCGAAGTGAATTGAATGTCACCAAAAAATTGGTTTGTCACAGCCAGAGCAGCACTTGTAAACAGGTGTTGTATGTGATGTAAGGGAAAAAGAAGAAGAAGAGAAACAAAAGTGGCTGATGTCAACAATAAAAAGGATACCTAATCGTGCATCAGCACGCTAGCAAAAACAAAACAAACCGCTCCGTGGGTGCAAACAGGTGCATGCATGGTTTATTATTTCCGGCTGGAAAAGTTAAAAGTAATTGCTAGACGGAGGAAATAATAAAAGCGTCTTGTTGTGGGTAGTATCAAGCCAATCGTGTCCCGATTAGACCCAGCGCAGCAGTCGTCCAGCTCGGTAAAATGAATCTATAGATGGATGGCAGTAATAATCTGCATGAACTCTTGCATCTGCAGAGGTCATTGGCTCCGTAACTAGGCAAACAGCGCGGGCGGAGGGCTGGACGCCTTTGTCTTCCTGATTTTATAATCATGTGCGACAGCGCTAGGTAAACAGATCGGCCCGTTTAGGCACCTTGTAAACAGATCGGCGGTTAATGTTTACTGTATACCTCGTACGGAAATGATCTCCCGAGGATATGCAGATTGGGTCAGGTACGCCTGTGAAATTAAAGTTGTCTCTACAGGAGTAAAGCGGAAGATAGATATCGCAGAAAAGAAAACTTGGGTGGGAAATGGCGACAGCGAGCGAAGTACGATAATAGCGCTGGAGATTGCGTGCGTCTGATAATGTAGCCATGCCAAGTTAGGTAGGAATAAGAGTAGGCCTGCTGAGTTCCGGGCCAAGCATGTCCTAGACATATCATGTCCTCTGGTCTGCCTGATTCATACGAGGCGCTTGACTGTTTGGTTCAAGGAAGAATAATTATTTAGAGAGTGAATCAATGGATCGAGACAGGGTTTAGATGCGTTACGGAGGTTACAATGGTAGATAATAGTAAACAAACACGGGAGCTGACTGCCTTCGGCGGCGACTGGGGCGCCCTAAGACTCCGTTACTCCTCGCTGGGCTCGAGGAGATTATGATAGCTTGAGAGCGTGTACATCTCTACCTATGCGTAGCTTGACTTCATCCAGGTGTATGGGGAGGGAAGGCAGGGACTCGCCAAGGGCAGGACGAGCGAGAGGTCGGCGAAGATCCGATGAATGGCGGTCGGCCATGGCCGTATTGTCTTCGATCGGACCATCAATTGAGGCAATCGATATATGCGGAGTGTCAGTTGCTACCAGGGTTGCCTGGCCGTAAGCAGATGCGATGCTATCGACAGCCCTGATCCATTGAGGAAGCGTGTCGGCGGCATCGCGTACGGGAACCGCTAGAAAATGGCGAGTGACCGTCCTGTTGGGAAGCAGCGTCAGCTGTGGGTCGACATGTGCGTCTAGCTTGTGCTTGTTGGCAAAATAGGAAGTCAGCGATTCCTGAAAGGCGTCCTTCTGAGCAGTATCGAGCATCAGGGTCTCAGATAGACTAATGTGGAGCGGCAGTCTCACTCCCAAGTCTGTTTCCATCAGTGATACCAAAGGCAGCGGGGACCGGTAGGAGTTTGTATCAAAGTGTTTCAGCAACTGCTTCAGAACAGCCAGCTCTTGTGGACCGGGCACCCACTCCAGATACACATGCGTGGGCCACTTTCCAGGAACATGCTCGTAGGTTCGGGTACGTCCGTGATGGAAACTGGGGTCGTCGGACATCTTCGGAGCGGTTATATAGTGGTCATAGAATGAGTCGGGGAGCGGTGGCAGGGGCGCCTGGAGGGGGAGTCGCGCCTCCGGCGGCTGGGGCGCGGTCCCAGATCCCGTTGTGCTCGCTTCGCGACCGTCGAGGTTCTTGGGACTGGAGGTGCTCTGGGCATTGTCACTGTCGTCGTCGCTCGACGAGTAATCCACCAGCGGTCTCATGGCATTATAGAGGGGTGCGCGCTCGCACTGGCAATTGACAGACGCAGAAACAGTACGGCCAGATGTCACACTAACAAAGTGGCTTACAGCTAACTTATAGGTAGCTTGTAGTCACAACTACGTACGTAAAGTCAGCGTTCCCAACCAAACCGTAGACAAAAAGATACATACAGATATATATATATTCAGTACGGCTAGGATCAAGATAATTCGTGGCGTGAATCTGGCGACCACATTACACCAATAGATAACATGTACATGCCATATATACTAACTACATGTACACAGCTAGCATATAGCTATCCTCACACTTATGAGTGCTGTAGGTTCCGGCGGCCGTACACAGCTCCGCGAGGGCCATCTCAAGAGCAGTCACAAGTACCCTGATCGTTAATTGACCAACGCAAGTGGAGATGGAATTTGGGATGGAAGTGGCATACGCTGAGACGTACCCGTACCTGCACAACATTTTCGCATTCTTATAACCATGCGTATAGCATAGACCCACCTGTACGTAATCAACGTCTTCGTCTGTATGAAGCATATGAAGATGTGTATAATGTATAATGTATATCTATATCTATATCTATATCTACATCTATATCTATATCTATATATTCATACACACTTATACATATATATACACACATACGTTATACATTTACATACACTCTTATATGTGGCTCTTATATCTGTACAGATGTGGCCAGCTGAGCATGCTCCTCAGCCAGGTTCCGTTTCCGTTCCCAGCTCCAGGGCTAGGACACGTCGGCGGATGTTCCGCGTCCAGACCGGCCAGGCCAATGAGAAGCCGGCTGGTTTGCTTGCGGGTTTCGGCTTTGGGAGGTTTTTCCGCAGGGCCCGTGCAGGGTACCGACAGCTCCTGCAAGGAAGAAATTCCTTAGACCGAGCCGGCAGACCCAGAAGTCCTGGAGCCTTCCACCACTCGCGCCAGCTGCCTTCCGGAAGACAATCGACCGCCCAGCCAGGACCGCGGCCCCCCATCCTGTGACCAGCCAACGCCCTCCTCGAGCGCAGCGAAGAGGAGCCACGGGGTCTGGGGCAGTGCCCCAGCTGCCGGCCGCGTCCCGGCCCCATCCCGGAGAAGCCCATGTGCCCTGGCCATGCGGTCCTAGCGCTACCCTATTCCGGCCGGCCGAAGGGCTGGCCAGAGCTGAGTGCGAGATAGCGGCGGCGCGGCTGGAAAAGCAAGCAGTTTTCAGGCCAATCCAGATTTGTATTTAATAACATCAGCACCGTTGTTGTATCCAGAGTCGTCCCTGGTCCAATTGTATCGCCCCGCCCAAACAATGCTGAAATCTTCTGTCAGAATGAGCTCGGCGCTGCGCCTGTCGCAGCGTGCGCTCCGCTCCGCGGCCCCTGTCGCGGCCCGTGCTTCCCGTTCCATTGCTGGTCTTTCCCTGGCCCAGTCCCGTCACATGGCTGCTGCTAGACGGCCGGTTCTGCCCTCCGTCTCGCTGCTTCAGACCAGAGGCTATGGTAAGTGTTTGCTGCGGCGGTGCGCCTTCGGCGACTGGGGCGCTGCCCCAGACCCCGTGGCTCCTCTTCGCTGCGCTCGAGGAGGGCGTTGGCTGGTCACAGGCTGGGGTCCTTCGGCCTGGGTGCTGAGCTAGGGAGCCAGCTCGCTCGTGCGGTGACCTGCTCAATTCGCCCTGGATGCTCTCTGCTGCCTTCGACTGTCGGCCCTGATCACCGTCCGCCACCCGCGGATGCCTCCGGTCGTCCACGAGCGCAATGAAGAGGAGCCACGGGGTCTGGGCAGCGCCTCAGTCGCCGAAAGCCCACCCCCTCCAGCAGACCCAGATCTAACAGTGGACCCAGCCGAGATTGTCAAGGTCCCCGACATGGCCGAGTCCATCACTGAAGGCACACTCAAAGGCTTCGAGAAGGAGATCGGTGACTTCGTCGAGCAGGACGAGGAAGTTGCGACTATCGAGACCGACAAGATCGACGTCAGTGTCAATGCCCCTTTCGCCGGCACCCTGACCGAATTCTTGGCCAATGCCGACGACACCGTTGTTGTCGGCCAGCCTCTTTTCAAGATAGAGCCTGGTGAGGGCGGCGCTTCTGCTCCCAAGGAGTCCAAGCCTGCTGCCGCGGAATCCAAGCCTGCTGCCGAGGAATCCAAGCCCGCTGCTGAAGAGTCCAAGCCCGCAGCTGCTGCCGAGTCCAAGCCCGCAGCTGCTGCCGAGTCCAAGCCTGCTGCTGAGCCCAAGCCTGCTGCTAAAGCCGCTGAGCCCGCTAAGAAGCCTGCTGCTGCTCCTAAGGCTGCTGCTGAAGAGGCCAAACCTGCTGCTGCCGGTCTACGTGAAGAGCGCAGAGTCAAGATGAACAGAATGAGACTGAGAATCGCCGAGCGTCTTAAGGAATCGCAGAACACCGCTGCCTCGCTGACCACATTCAACGAGGTCGACATGTCGGCCTTGATGGAGATGCGCAAACTCTACAAGGACGAGATCCTCAAATCCACCGGCATCAAGTTCGGTTTCAACGGCGCCTTTGCCAAGGCTGCCGTGCTCGCCATGAAGGAGATCCCTGCTGTCAACGCTGCTATTGAGGGCCCTAACGGCGGCGATACTATTGTGTACAAGGACTACGTGGACATTTCAATTGCCGTGGCCACCCCCAAGGGTCTGGTGACGCCTGTCGTGCGTAACGCCGAGCAGCTGTCGGTGCTCGCTATCGAGAAGGAAATCGCCTCGCTCGGTGTCAAGGCCCGCGACGGCAAGCTGACCCTGGAAGACATGGCCGGCGGCACCTTCACCATCTCCAACGGTGGCGTGTTTGGCTCGCTGTACGGCACTCCCATCATCAACATGCCCCAGTCGGCCGTGTTGGGCCTGCACGGCATCAAGGAGCGCGCCGTGGTCGTCAACGGCCAGGTCGTGTCCCGCCCGATGATGTACCTAGCCCTCACATACGACCACAGACTGCTCGACGGCAGAGAGGCCGTCACCTTCCTCAAAACCGTCAAGGAGCTCATCGAAGACCCCCGGAAGATGCTCCTGGTGGAATAGTCACCCGCCCCCGTATTTTAACCAAGCATTGTTTATAACACTCTTTATCCGCTCCCCATGCCCCCAGCGACCGCTCGCTGCCCCGGACCCCGTGGCACCTCTCGGTGCGCTCGACGAGGGCCGTGGTGTGGTGGTGACAAGGCTCGAGGCGAGTCTGGGCCGGTTGACCGCTTGCCCGTCTCCTGGAGAGATGCAGACCTTCTTCTCGCTGCGCTCGAGGAGCCACGCGGAGACCGGGGCAGGGCCCTGGCCGCCGGCGGCGCACAGGGGAGAGTTCAGGGAATCGAGCAGTATGTAATATACAGGGTCGTGTCGTCATTGTCCGGCGTGGGCCCGGCTAGTCCAGGAGGGGCAGTGGTTTGAGGGTGCCTTTGTAGTCTGCGGCCGGGAAGAGGCCCAGACTGATCATGTCAGTCCAGAAGAGCTGGGCTTTTTCCGTGGAGTATGCAATATAGTCGAAAGCGACGTCGTCTTCGTCCTCGACGTCGGCATCGAGTGAGGGCGAGGTATCTGCCGCGGCGGGCTCGAATTTGTAAGAGCCGTTGGCTATGTCCTGCTGTTCACGCAGGTGCAGGTCCTCGTCGCTGTCGATGACGGCCTGGACGACGCCCCAGATGCACCAGTACGCGCTGACGGCCGGCCGCCAGTCGATGGTCTCTTGCAACAGCTGCTTGGCGTCTTTCTCCATCTGCTCTTCGTGCTCAAAGTCGTCGTAGCCATGCTCGACATAGCTGTCTATCAGGTTCATGCGCTCTTTCAAAGTGGGATATTTCTCGTGGTTGATGTGGTAGGGCCGCTCAGGGTCGTGGAAGTCCGACATCCACTCGCAGAAATGGTTGCTGATATCGAACCCTCGCGGGTTGCCGCTCGAGTACTCGAAGTCAATGACCACCAGCTGACGGTGCTCATTTCGCGGCATCAACAGAGGCGAGCCCTTAGGAGGCTCGATTCTAAGGATATTACCGTACTGCGTGTCGTTATGTGCAAATACCAGCTCTTTGATGATTCGGTCCTTGCCATATTTCTCAGTGATCCACTGCCGGTACTTCGTTATCATGGCCAGAAAATCAGCCCACCCAGAGCATTGCAGCACTTCAGAAACAGCGCCTGGACGCTTTGCTTCTAGTTGTTCTAGCTTCTCTTGGGCTCGAACCATCCATTTATCTATGGACAGCCACACGCCCGGACCCTTGGCCCGCTCTTCGTCCAGAAGCTCGACATTGTCGTGCAGCTCTCGCATACGTTTGGCAATCTGTACACTGACTTCAGGGTCTCGAATATCGTTCTTGGTCAGCGGTTTGGCATGCAGAAACTGTTCGAACCGGCCGTTCTGGAACGTACCGAGCAACCGAGGTCCAATGTTCCGAGCAGACAGCCTCGCTACTGTTGTCAGCTCCTGCTCACGGTCTATGATATGTGCTACCTGCGGTCCATATACCCGCAACAGGATTCGCTGAGGTACTTTAGAGTGGTAGGTACGGTTGGTGCCGTCGCTCTTATAGCTCTTCTTGATCTGGTCCTTGAGATAAGGTGGAGGATCCACTGAGTACACAGCATTGGTCAGGGCACCCGATATCCTCTGCACTACAATGTCATTAGCCATGGGCAGCTCGACTCGCTTCCAGCGGGAAATCCGCAGACTGTGAGTCAGGTTGAGAATATCTTGCTTGAAATACTCGACTGGCAACCGGTTGTCGAGAAAGAAATTGACATGCGGAGTACTGTCGTCGTCGTGAGAAGCGTCTGGGCCAACATGGACTCCGCCGATGGACTCATTACTGCCATGGTGTGAGTGGCTGCGTCGAAACTTGGGTCGCGAACTCATGGCCCCGGGAACTGGCACTGTCGCAGTGCTGGCAGTGACACTGGTGAGAACTGGTGGACTCATGGATCTTCGACGCTGCTAGTAATTTAGGCTTTAAGCACCGATGGGGAAAATCTTGATATGGGTTAGGTCGTCGCCAGCTCGGTTATCGCCAGCTGATAAGACTTGATTCCCTTTGCCCGCGACAACACGACTGTGACCCTATTGCTGTGGGTCGGCTGATGGGTGAGTGTGCCTCCGGCGGCTGGGGCGCTGCCCCAGACTCGTTGTGCTCACTGCGCGAGCGCTAGTGGCTCCGCAGATGGGCCATAGGACCGCAAGCGACTTGACGATCAGAGGACGAACAGAGGACCTCCAAAAGTTGTCTCGCGGTCCCACGGCTACTTTGCGAAGCCGCCAACGCTCGCGCAACGAGCACAACGGGGTCCGGAGCACTGCCCCAGCCGCCGGAAGCGCATTCACCCGCTGGCAGGCATTTTCGAGCCAAGCGAAGAAACCGACGCACCAATGCACTTAGTGCCTCGTACACTTACATTGTGAAGGCGATGGCGAGAAATCAAAAGCGCGAGAAGGAAATTCTTGAAAATCGGTTATCGAGCGCTGAAGTAGTCTCGCGGCAGAGAAGTGAGGGATGCCAGTGCTATTTAAATGATAAGGCACCTGGCAGATCCATCTTGTGATCAGTAGCCCTTATTGGGCGATAGGCGCTGGCGATGTTAGGGTACCGCGCTGCCGCGTGCCGTTCGGGACATTAGCTCAACGGTCGCAAGTGCGAGATGACTCCGGGACCAGGCGAGACTGCCCACAGCTGGCTCGAGCGCGGGTTATTGGAACATCTTCAGCGGACGGCTCGCTCATCGAAATCCCTGTTTGCTGGGCTCAATCAGGGCAGCCTGCAGTGACTTTGACAGAGGGAGGAGAAAGGCTCACGCTCGGCCCGAAGCCTCATTATCGACACTAACAGTAAACTAATTAACCGACAGCGTGGGAAATTGTACTTGCAGACCTTACATCGGCAGCAAAGCTTGTCAAAAGATAATGCACTTTAAAAGTAGCCGATCCTGCCCCATGCAGCAACGGATCGCTTGACACCTGCACCGGCCTGCGCCCGAGCGAGCCCAGCCCGTCTGCCTCCGGCGGCCGGGGCAGTGCTCCTCTCACTGCGCTCGAGGAAGCCACTCCCTGGAAGCTCATGATCCTGGGAGTGTCGCTCGCGCAGCGAGCACAGTGGGGTCCGGTGCAGCGCCCCGGCCGCCGAAGGCCTCTTGACGCTGCCCTGGAAGAGGTGTGTGGCCGAGTTGAGGAAGTAGTATCGGGAGTTAAATTACATCAGCAGCCGAGGGTTCGAGGTGTTCGCGCTTCCCGCTTCTCGTCCGTTGGACCACATGGTTGAGACTCGGGGTGGGCTCGGCGGCTTTTCTGGAGGCAGCTCTGGAGCGGGTTGTGATGCGCCCATCAACATCAGGTGGACTGCTGTGGATCCTACTTGTCGACTGCTGATTCGCTTGGCTGTTTCTTGAGGGCAGACGCTCGTTGATGGAGGCCGGATCTGAGCCGTTGACTGCACCGACTTCGCCTGCTTGCTTGTAAGCGGCCTGCGAAGTATCTGCTCTGCCTGAACGACCCGAGATGCTCTGGGGTGTGCTGGACTGAACGGCAGAGAGTTGGGAACGTTTCTTCTGGGAGGAGGGGGCTACAGAGTCTCTGGTCGATAACGAGCTTCGAGGCCCCCGGAGATTAGCAAACTCAACGTCATCATTATCGTCATCGATTTCGCCGTTCTCTGTCTCGTCGCCCTCGCTGTTATCGTGATTATCGTCTTCTAGTACCGAGCGGTGGCCGTTCACACGTCGTTTCTTGGCTCGCAAGCTGGAACTGTGGTTGTGCCACGTCGCTACATCGTCGTCGTCATTGTCTGATGCGGAAATTGATACTGAGTCTTCTGCTTCTAAGGCTCTTTTAGATTGTCGTCTATCTCGGTCTGGCGATGTGTGTCGTATAATATTATATAGCTTTTTCGGCCGAGATGATACGAGTGGTGGTAGCGACACCGGCTGTGCTTCCTGGCGATTGATATCTTGGCGACTGGTATCCTGAAGACTGATATCTGGACCGTCTCTGAAACTACTTTTGCGCTTTCGTCTTCGACTGTCGCCATGATCTTGTGGGGTCGGCCTATCGGCTCTGCTGTATCTATAATCAGCTCTTCTGTCGATATAGTCAGCGTTTTCGTGCCTGTTGATGCTCGAGTTTGGTTTGATGCGATTTCTTGAGGAAGTAGTGTCTTTCCCATGCTCGCCTGAGTAGTGCCGCACTTCTCTCTCCCTGACCGTTTCATTCGAGTATCGTCTACGCGTTTCGTCGTGCTTGTTTTGATAATCCCAGTTTTCCCTGAAGTAATAAAGAATAGAATCCCATCCATGCTCAAAATACCGAGAGTAGAGCTTTTTGATGCATTGAGCTATCGACGGTGCTTCGTTGAGTATCTGGCGTACTCGCTGCGTTCGGGTCTCATAATCGGGATGTGATACGTCTGGCAACAGGTCATACCACAGTTTATCCGCATTTTTCCACTGCGACTTCGAGCTTGCTCCATCATTCCCTCGCTGGTTAAGAGATTTAAGATGAATGAGCGACAGGCGAAGCATATATTCGTAAGTGGAGAAGCCAAGCAAGAGATCATCGTCCATTGCAAGAGCGAAAGAGTCCCCCTCCGCTCGCTTAAACTCTTCAACATAGTCTAGTAATTCGATAATAGTCGACATGATGGTGATAGTGCCAAGGCTATTCCTGCGAAGATTCGACTCTTCAAAATTTTGCCAGTATTGACGTAGCTCCCAATGCCCGGGTAGCAAATAGAATAATAACAACTTTCCCAGATTGAGCTTTACAATCTTGCTCTGACTCGGCGAGATGACAGTCCCGAACTGTTTTCGGAATTTCGTGATGTCTACAGGAAGGTAACCAACCATGCGTGAAACCGCCGACACAGTTGAGCTCGGGGAAAACACAACCCAGTACTTTTGGAACACGGGAATCAGTTGACGCAGAAGCATCACTTCTATATTCGAATCGCCGAATAAAACGTCGCTGTTGAAATTGACCGCCATATAAACGTTAGTGTGAGGTTCCCATTTAGACTGCTCGCTGAACAAATCTCCCGCGTTCACAAATCTCTCGAAGAGCATCCCGCTTGCATCAGCACCTTGATCAATTGCCTCATCAAAGATGGAATCCCAACGATCTTTGGGACTGCTCTGATACAGACTGGTACTTTCGGGTTCGTCCATTAGCTCCTCGCTAAGTTCTGATTGTGAACTCATCGCTTCATACTGGTCTATCCAACTTGAGCTGGAGCGATGTGAATGTATGAATTGCTTGGACGGCCGCTCACGCTGATTTCCCGAGGATCTGGGCCCTCCATAATTTTCTTCACCTGAAAGTTCCAGATCAGACATGTTGCTAATATTTTGATTTCGCCGAAATCTTGGGTGTGGAAGCGTACATATATATTGAATAGTCAGGTCGAGTTCGCGACCAACTCGCGTCACCGGATATTTTTATACCGGGTGAGGTTCACGACCGGAGTACAGCTGAGTATATATCAGACATAGAAAATAGGAACTAAAAGATATCACTTTGTAATGATTTCAAGAGGATGTTCTTGACAAGCCGAGACTCTAGACAGTGGCAGCTGCTTAGATGCCGGAGCCCTTTACTAGCGCAACAATTCACAAAATAGATTAAATAACCTAAAGAAAACAGCTAAAACAGACGAAGAATATAAGAAAAAGCGGAGAAGAGAAGAAAAATAAGACTTACGGTCTTCCACCACGTCCACCACGTCCACCTCTGGCCCCTCCTCTGGGAGGAGCACCGCCGCGTCCCATTCCGCTGGCTCCACCACGACCCATTCCATTGCTGCCACCACGTCCGCCACGGCCACCGCTGAAAGGTGGTGGAGGACCGTCTCTTCCTCCACGTCCTCCAGAGTGATAATCGGATCCACCTCTTGGTCCAGGACTGGAAGCATCGTAGCTGTCTCTACCGCCCCTCGGCCCGTCTAGGCCACCCCGTCCACCAGCAAAACCACCTCCGCGACTACCACCGCGACCCCCTCTCATAGGAAGGCCGCGTCCTTCAAAATTTGGTTTTCCAGAATATCTGGTGTTGCCAAAATCATTAGGACGACCCTTGGGCCCAAACGAAGGTTCACGATGACGAGGTCCCATGTAACCTAGAGGAGGCAGGGGGAATGGGCCACGGCCGAACATAGGAGCTGGGTTTCTCCAGGGAGTGAAGACACTAATAGTAGTGAAACGAGAAGGCAAGTTCACTGGGGGAGGAGCTAGTTCAAGACTGGGACCCAGAATGCGACGACTGCGATTTCTGACATGATTCAGCTCACGGTACTGAACATGGATTGTGCGGTCCAAGAAGATGGTATGGTTTTCTTCTTCAATGGCTCGAGCAGCAGACAGTTCGTCGGCGAACTTAACAAAGGCGAAGGCATTGAGCCGGTCATAGTCAAGGGTCTCGTTCTGTGTGGTAAAAGGCTCTTTAGAAACCAAGGTACAGTCAACGATCTCACCATGTCTCGACATTCGTTCACGGATCTGCTTCTCAGTAACTTTGAAGTTCAAGCGTCCCATAAAGACAGAGTACTTGTCAATGACTTCCTGGTCAGCGTCAACATCTTCCAAATTCTGGGCCCACTCAGCATGCCAATCAGGGTGAGAACGCATGTTTGTATAGGCAAGAGTTGCATCTTCACGGTAGGCGAAGCGACAGAACCAACTTTCGGTAGGGGCACGGATAGCAGGAGAGAACTTGGCTAAAGTAATGTCTTCAATCTCACCAAACTTGGACATAACCGCTTCCAACTCAGATTTTGCGATGCTTTGGACATTGACAGGTGTGACAAACAGGGTACGGTTGACTTTGGCAGGCTCGCAGCGGAGGATACGACCGTCGAGCTCCGTGCGCTGGGCCGATTCAACTGCGCGCTTGGCTTCTTCGACCGTGGTATACTGGACAAATGCGTAAGGTCTGTTGGCAGGATCGCGAAGAACTTTGGCTACCCGGACAATACCCCATTGCTCAAAATGCTCTGTCACAGATTTGCAGAGTTGGTCGTCTGGAAGGATGGAAGCCAAACTGGCGACGAAGACACAAGCCTGAGGATTGCATTTCTCAAGACCTGAAATAAGGTTAGTTTTGATAATCCGGATCTCGCATGATGCGAGACGATAAGCCTCGACATGCATGCAGCAGATTCGCCTTATAGTGCTGTGCACGTTAAGCCGATGCCTCAAAATAAAACTGTGCCTCATACGTCACAGCGGGAAAATATAGTAAGGTAAAATAGTTTACCACACTAGTACAGTTTGGCGTACACAGAATGAGGTATGTGAATCAATTTAATGTTCAGGACGCACAACACTTTACTTACGTGAGTCAGCCATGATGGAGAGTGGACGAAGAGAATTGGATAGCTATTGATTTCACCAAAGCAGGGTTAAGCCAATAAGTTATTGTATCTTGGGATGCGCTCTAGCAAAGTGGTGAGAGAAGAATGGGCAGGAATTAATACAAACAGCAAAAAAAAGCACTAAAGAACGAGGGTGAGCAGGTTATTTATAGACAAGAGGAGTGTGACCAGGATAACTGGTCAATTAAGTGGTTTCCAGCTTATTTCATTTTACGCACTCATTTCTTTTGTTGATTAGTTGGTTGCGTGGATGTATTAGCGAGCCGACGCATGTGTATCTTTTTAGGATTCGGGAGGGGAAGCAACAGCAATGCAGGTATTGAAACACGACCCCTCCAGTTGACCAGTTCCCTGGAATATTAAATCCGAGCCAAGAGCTAGCTAAGACGAACAAAAGAAACGAAAAACATGATCTACGCATGTGTCATCGAAAATACAGGGAACCAGACGCCAGCGTCCTAAATTTAATTCAGATCCATGTCGGAGCGCGATGTGTCAGATGCGGCATCGTCTCATTCAAGATTTCATGTCATTTAGAGTATCAGACAGAGGTAAACAGGAGAGTTGTATTGATTGGAGACAAGTCAGGTGAGTCACACAGAGCTCGTCAAAAATTTTAAGCGATATGGCAGCTGACTTTCCTCTCAGAACTGAGCCGTTGAGTATGTCAAATGGTGCCTCAAATTACTGCAGGGTTTAAAATATGCCGCGGGGCGTCCACTTGATAAAGGCAAACGACCTCTAATTTTTTCATTTCTCTGTATGCGGAGTATGTATCCTACTCCGCCAATGATTCTCAATTTCCCGTGAATACTGATTTGTTGGTACGGTTTCAGGGGTTATAATTCACATATGTCGGGAACCGATCGCTGCATAGAGTAGCAGATCGTCACCTCGTTATCCCAGTTGGTCTGAAGTGGATGGCTTCTGCATCTGATTTCCTGTAACCGACGTGCACTAGGGAAAGATTCCATCCGTTCTCCGAACTGCCGAAGCTCGACAGGTTGATAGCTTATAATCGAATACCTTTGCGGCACTCCCGCCAAGAGCATAGCACGCAACAACACAACAAAACACAGCCAAATAACAGACGCATACACGCGAACACCAACACGCACTATCAAGTTCATAGACAACCAAATACAAATATAATAAACAAACATAAACAAGATATAATAAATTAAAACTATTTACAATTCCAACAGGTTAAATAAGAGGGTGGTCGTTAATTCGTTCAGATTTTTGCTGCCGTGTGCTCAAGCACGCAAGACGGATGCAATTCGGATTCAGTACACCGTATCAGGGCGCCTCACCAAACATCCACAGTCTCTATCAAGCCCATGATTTGCATTTGTGAGTAGGTCTTGATCCCTTTGGCGCGCAGCTGCTCCATGACAAACGACATACCTTTGCGCGAGAATATCATGCGGTCCTTGCATTCTTTATAGCTCCAGCGCTCGATGCGATCCTTCAAGCCCCAGCCACCAAAGTTAGATACAAACGACATGCTATTCGTCATCTGTGTGACCGGCGACTGGAGCGAGCGGGCTCGGTACACCGTTATCTCCTCCACCTTGAGCAATCGCGTGTGGTCCAAATTACGAGTCCAGCTCTGTAACGAGGCATTTTTTGGGTCCACCACCGAAGTCTCGAGAATCCACGAATCAGATATGCCCTTTAAAAAAGGCTTGACAAAGCCAGGCAGCCGGCCCCTCTTCAAAATCAATCTCTCGGAATGCAGCCGGCCGTCGTCGTCGACCCACTGGCGGATAGTATCGGCCGAGATCACATGAGACGAAAACGGATTGGGGTATTTGTTGAAATATGCCAGGCTCGCCGTCGAGAAATTAAAGCTGCCAGTTGTTAGTTTTATGTCGGATTTCCGCTACCAGCAGCTGGGGCGCTGCCCCAGACCCCGCTGCTCCTCTCGATTCGCTCGAGTTAGGTCGGATCAGGTGGCGAGCAGCAATAGTGGATGGAGACTGGAAGGGTCCTATAGCC
Organism: Sugiyamaella sp. yHKS617; assembly: GCA_030580325.1. Taxonomy (NCBI): domain Eukaryota; kingdom Fungi; phylum Ascomycota; class Dipodascomycetes; order Dipodascales; family Trichomonascaceae; genus Sugiyamaella; species Sugiyamaella sp. yHKS617. The sequence continues at coordinate 1,155 of JAKTSR010000067.1, read as the reverse complement.
ACCGAAGTGGAACACGGGTGTAACTAAGACGTAGGAGAGCTGGGACTTACTTGAACTCGTGCTCGGTTCTATAGCTGAGCACCATTGTTGGCTTCGGAGCTTTCGGACGAGAGTCAGCAGGAATACAAAGACAAAGACTGGTTGCGGTCGAGGTGGAATTCGGAAGTCGAAAGATTCAGGGCTCAACAGCTGGTCTGGACGTCGACAGAGGGGCAAGCAGTACGAGTTCAGTCTAAGATTCGAGGAATGAAAATTCAAAGCACGAAATAATTGACCTTGCTGCTGTGTGGTGTTCACGACGAAGCTCAGATTCCTATCAATGTGGCTTGTCAGCGTCGACAGCGGAAGCGTCCCCAAATGGCAGTACTGAAAAGTTCAGTTAATAATCTAAGGGGCTAAGCACTACTCCGCAAGGGCAAGGCAATTTTGCACTTTTCCCGTTTATTGAAGCTCAGCCAAAAATCACAGCCGCACCTTTGGACCACAGCCCGAGCAGTTGACTAGAGGTTCCAACCCAAGGTCCTCTCTCCTAGTTCTCGCAGCTACCCCCAGTAAGCGGCGGAGAGAACCACAAGGCGTCCGGGCACTGCCTGGTCCCGTTGTATAATCTCATTGTTCGCCTATTTGTTTTCTTCCATACCAGCTTCGCTGATTTTATTAAGTTGCTGTATACAAGGAAGATCAAGCACAACGAAGACAGGAATTAGCGCTTGCTTATATGTAGTTGAGATCTATGTTTTTATAATATCGCTTGCTTATATCGAGTGGCCCAAGGCCTAAGTGATCAGAAAGGGATTTCATCAGATAACAAATTCTGCAAATCATACCAATCTGCGTCCAAATACTCCAGCTTCTCCCTAACAGAACAGCTAGAGTCGAAGTCTACCACAACAACGTCATTAAAGTCTCGTAGAAGAATACAATTCACCGAGACACTGTTGTGCACTACGCCCTGCTCATGAATACGCTGGTATGCTCTTTTGACGGTGCTATGAATAGTCTCCATTCCCCGCAAATATTTAACTTGCTGGGCGACCGTCGCATCCTCTGGCAACTTTGCAGACACTTCCTTCACAAACTCGGAAAGAGGCTTGTATCTTGCTAAGCCTTCCAAAAGAATACCTTTAGTTCCTTGTGCATCTTCGATTTCATGAT